>JBBHKE010002999.1:227983-245086 GCA_037447655.1 Zygnema cylindricum | reverse complement strand
AGAGAGAGAGAGAGAGAGAGAGAGAGAGAGGGAGAGAATGAAAGACACACCATGGTTGCCGCGCTATTCAGAAAGGTGGTAGACTTAAGTAGAGGGCGGTTTCTACCAAAGTGTCGCCCTTAACCG
This sequence comes from Zygnema cylindricum, assembly GCA_037447655.1. Classification (NCBI taxonomy): domain Eukaryota; kingdom Viridiplantae; phylum Streptophyta; class Zygnematophyceae; order Zygnematales; family Zygnemataceae; genus Zygnema; species Zygnema cylindricum. The sequence continues at coordinate 244,960 of JBBHKE010002999.1, read as the reverse complement.
AATTTGAACATAGGTCACATCGACTACATACATCAAGACGCCTTAACCATTAAGAAATTAACAAACCAATGCACTCATTAAGTTTGATACGTAATTAAACTGTGACTTTACGGCTAATTCACACCAAGATGACCACCAGACGGATGTGAAATAATTCATGCACGAACGCGAATATTAACCGTGTAAATTTAATTGATCAGGCGGCCGTCATTCTAGCCGCCACCCGAAATGAGCTTTTGGCGGCCTTTGGAGATAGCGTTACGCAATACCACATGGCGCCACATTAGTTAATACCAAAGAAGATGGGAGGAGGAACCATGACTCTCGATTTGACAGGCGTCAACTTGAAGGCCATGTCGTACAATGGTCGTTGGCGGCCTTTGGAGATAGCGTTACGCAATACCACATGGCGCCACATTAGTTAATACCAAAGAAGATGGGAGGAGGAACCATGGCTCTCGATTTGACAGGCGTCACCTTGAAGGCCATGTCGTACAATGGCCGTACAATAACTACATCGGCCACTATACCTTTTTGTACTATACAGTGTTCCTAAAAGACTAGGGTTTAGTTATAAGTAGCAGAGAGTAGGCAAACTAGGACTTTGTAATATTTGAGGCGCCTCTCTCCTGGTGACTTACTGTATAATTTAGTCGCCTTTGGCCAACCATAACTAATTGCTCAAAGGAGAAAATTTAGTGATTTTTTTTGCGATGGACCCAAGGGATTCTTGTCCTCACACGGGTGAGGCTGGTTAGAATGATTGCATGCTAGGGTGAAATTTATTATTGGGAGAACCAAAGTGGTTGATGCTATCAAAGTTGCTACTTTTGAATTATGCATTCTGTGGGGCAACGGAGCCCCACAGAATTTCAAGTTATGGGCCTACCAAATACAGTGGCCATAAAAGATAGTTCAGGTGTTATCTATAAGGGAAAAAAAAAGGAGGAAAACCCAATGAACAAGAAATGGGAGCTCTAAAGACATGCGTTTGTCACTTTTGTAAAACACCGAGACATTACATGGTTGATTGCACCTGATTGGAAGAGTAAAGTATCAAATACGGGCAGGTAAACAACAACAAAGAAGAAATCAAGGAGCTTCTCCGCAATAAGAAAAGAGATAACCAAGTGGAAATACCAAGAAAGCAAAAATGTGCATTTCGAGGTAAAAAGGAACCATCTGAGGAAGGGTGGATCATCAATTCCGGAGCATCTATGCATATGTGCAAAGACAATAGGTGGTTTACAAAGTTGAGGAAGATCCCCACTGTTGAGATAGAATAGGAGGATGGTAGAGTTGTGATTACAAACCTTGTAAGATCAGTGGATCTAAAGGTCCAAGCTTAGCAAAAATCTAACTCTACAGCTGTCTTAGATGAGAAAAATTTTGTCACAAGAACTAAGAAAAGAGGGTTCACTGTTAGTTTTGATGGTGAGGTCTATTTCATAGCTGAAAAGGGTAGCCATGGAATGTTCAAAATTTTACTTGGCAATGAAAAGAAAGGTGTCCTCTACTCTTGTGTAAGTGATAATATGTTGTGGCATAAGAGACTTGGACATGTGCATCTAGATAGATTAAAAGAAATGAAGACCAAGGGAATAGTAGATGGGATAAAGTTTGAGGAATCAGAAATGGTAGATGATTCTAGTGGTTGTGCACAACGGAAGATCCATAGACTTCCTTTCCCAAAGGTTACCACTTATAGGAGAGAGAAAGTCTTGGAGCTTGTATACACAGATGTGTGGGGACCACAAAGTTTTCTCTCACACGGAGGGAAAAGGTATATGTTGACAATCACCGATGACTGGTCTAGATATACTAAGGTATACTTCATTAATCATAAGTCAAAATTGTTGCAGTACTTTCAAGAATATAAAGTTTGTAGTGAGAAAATTCATGAGACCTCCATAAAAGAAGTAAGAAGTGATAATGGGGGAGAGTACACCTCAAATGATTTCAAATAGTTATTAATAAACGAAGGAATTTATAATCATAAAACTGTTCCCTATAATCCGGAGCAAAATAGAGTAGACGAAACACTAAATAGGATTCATTGCATATCGGAAATCGAAGACTCAATATCCACAAGGGTCTTGATCTTTGTCGATATGGCAGTTCAATAGCATTGGCAACCCTAATTTTTGTACAGGTTTCAAACGACGATAAAATTTATACAATTTGAATTGTTGGAAGCAACGTAAAGGTTCAGCAACAAAAGTAGAATAATCAAATGTATAGCCCTAAATTTAAAGTATAAAATACCATAAAGACCCTAAAACCCTTCAAAACTAAAAAATCGCCTCAAAAAAGCCATAAATGTTAAAACAAATATTGAAATGCAATGAAAAATCGTTAAAAGATTGATAGAAGTGATTTAGAAGACGGGTTTTATACAGAAAAAACACGACATTTTTACTTTTTTTTTGTTATAAGCGGTAAAAAATTGTATACGAAATTTTACAATTTGTTATCCAAAAGCGCAGTAAAATTAGTAAATGCCAATTTTGTAACATTCTATATATGTTATAACTTATAAAATCGACAAATACAACACTCAATTTTAGACTTATCAACTTTAAAATTGGTTAGGAGTCGTGGACAACTTCATCCAAATCGAATACGCATTAGATCGATTTCGTCGATATCCCATTGATACTATTGTATTATCAAAAGATGTAAATTCAGACAAGGCCTTACTTTGTGCATTGTATACTAATATCCTTAATGTTGATGACCGTTAATAATTGTACGCTATGAAGCAATAAACATTTGGTGATAAGAATCACAAAGACATATAAACTTTTACAAATTTAAGTTGGACCATTTGTAGTATATGCCTAAGTGAACCTTAGAATGCTGAACAATTTTCTCTATTTCGAAAATTAGTGTCATCAATGACATACAAACGGTGGGTAGAGATTAAGCGTTTTGTATGATTCATATGCTCTGATTAGCTGACATATATTTCTCCAAACCACTTGCGGCAATATTAGTTTTTAATAGTCAAAAAGTTTGGTTGCTTAGCGAAATAAAACTTACAAGAGTCCAAAGTAAACTTAGATCGTGAGTGCTTATCAAATAACATTGGTACGTTGCAACACGACTGTTAGTTTTTTATCACTTGCGACCACAATAGGTGTTTAAAATTCAACATTTAACAACGAGCTATAAAGTTTAACAAGGTCATATTTAGCGGTTGGCGGGGCTCCACGTCTTCACGCATATCTATAAAATACTTATAAAGAAAGGCATTGTGCCGGTTAAGTTTACGGGGTGCAATTAATAACGTGGCAGTAAAATGTGGGTAAATGTAAACAAGTTGGTGTAGAAACGAGCTTAAGGCTTAAAAACGGTTATAGCAATCAAAACTTAATGTTATAAAACTTACAAGGGCTAAGATTTGAAAAGAGAAAAAACATGTGCCGGGAGCTGTCACACAACTTTATTAATTTATAGAATGGGCCATTTGTTTAAAGAGGAACGCGTGAATCAACTTTATTAATTTTTAGAATGGGCCATTTGTTTAAAGAGGAACGCGTGAATGATTACTGAACGAAACAATTATCCACTTTTAACGAATAAATTAACCTATTGACACCTTCGAAAGTATTGTAACAACATGAGCCGCCCTTAATACTGTAATCTCCCTATCCATATATGCCCAAAAAAATCCATAGAGGTGTGGGGTAACACGACCACGTAAATAACAATAACTCACAACATTCAGATTTGAAAAAGAAGATAATGCATTTGATGTGTAGGGGTGTCTAACTTAACATTTTTTTTTTATTTTATATACGAGTAAAAATATATGAGTACATTATATGTTCACATAAGTTTTTTAATTTTGTTTTTTTCGTTTTTGTTTTGCATGTTTACATGGCATTTATTTTGCGTTTTAAGGTTTTTAAGCTATTTGACAAAAAATTTGAGTCCATTTAGCGGACGAGCCAAATGTGGCAACCGAAATTTGCCTAATTAACGGAGCTCGCTGACGCGTCACGGTGAGGCCACCGAAATTTGGCGAAATTTCCCCGCGGACGTTCCACAAAGGGCTGCCAAAATATGGTTAAGCATTGGAGCTAACGGACGCGCCATAGGAGGCTTCGTTTGAAAAAAATTTACTGTGGTTTTTTGCGTCTAACGCAATTTAGGGCGTTTTTATATTTTTTCTACAAGTCGTAAGATCATTACTTATCACATTGATGATATAGATTATATAAACCATAATTTTGCTTCAACGATTGTAGAAATTTCCTTTATACGGAAATGAAAGTCTCAGAGATGTTATACATGCAACGGGCGTTCCACAAGGGGCTTCCAAAATTTGGCTAAGTATTGGAGCTAACGGACGTGCCATAGGAGGCCTCGTTTAAAATTATTTTATTGTGGTTTTTGGACTTCTAACGCAATATTGTCGTTTTTGTAAAGTTTTGGATGTTTAATAGTGGAGGTTGTGAGAGGGAATTACCGAACATATGTTTTTTTTTCTAAGTCCTTGCTTTAGTATGTACCTAAATTACTGTTGACAACTTTGTAGACTTAGTGCAGTACTGAGTCTAAAGCTTTAGGGGAGTGTTGTGATTAGAAAGCTTTGGTACTCAATAAATGGGTCAGTGAGAGAGGGATTAGTACTTAGAATATTTTTTTTAGTATAAACACTTAAGTACTAACCCTTAATAGTGTTACAGCAGTATAAGGATAAAAGAGTGTACCATACTTCTACAGGGACACGCGTCGCCATATGAGGACTTTGCAGGTATTTTGGAATGGCGCCGACACTCACATACAAGTGTCGAATATCAAACGAGCAAATTCGCAGAATCGGACGGACGAAGTTTGGACGAGACATCCGGAAAATATACTATACGAAATCAGTATGGAACGTTGATTCGAATCGTGTCGATGAACGCTATTCGCGCGGGACCACAAGTGACGAAACATGCCGTACGCACTCAGGTGCTTCGTACCGCACAGCAACAGTCGGCTGGACGTATATGAACTATGCTCAAATACATGACAAAAAATGAACGGTGGATACGAACCGAGTCGACAGACTCGATTCGAAATGGGACCACATTGGGATAAGTGATTTGGACGCGTGTCGTCCACGGCGAAGATTTACTTTACATCTAACGGCGATCTGCAAATTCGGAGCTGACTTGTGCGGACGCTTGGACGGATTAGCAAATTGCTAACTAAGCGAGTGACACAATTTATGTACGGCTCCTATTTGTAAATATCTGAAACAACATTAATTTGTATGTAGTGAATTACTTTTTAGTGTGGCAATTGTGAAATTAGATAAAAGTCATAATTAGTGTTTGGACGTACCTCCGGTACAGTAGATCTACCATTGACGTACATTGTCTTTATTTGAGTACAGTAATTATTTACACGTGTAGCTATTTTATTAGTTTAGGGCTCAGTAGATAACTTTGTGTAGGACTTAGTTTATTTTATTATCACAGCTGAGTTTTATCAAAGTAATGACAGACTGTTTTTTCTGCATCTTTGACCTGTTAGTGTGATCACTCTGATTAACATTTTGATGTGAAACTGTGTAAATGTTCTATGATCTAGAAACTATATTTTTGTGTAGTTTCAGCCTATATTGTTGTTTCTATAGAATCTCTTATTAACATTTTGATTTGAAACTTTGTGTAAATGTTCTATGATGTAGAAACTATATTTTTGTGTAGTTTCAGCCTATATTGTTGTTTCTATAAAATTCAGTGAGAAATCTACCTGGTTAGTTTGATAAGCTGTCAGATGTTTTTGGTAAACTTTGCAGCTCATATCTTTTGAATTCCTTAGTATATTTGGCTGTACCTTTCGGGGATTACAGTGTATACAATACAATACATGCTGGTAAAGTTTTAGTTGTTTGTGTTTATTGTGGAGGAATCTATGCTGTCTGAAACACAACTGTTTTGGGGTGGTCTGTGGGTGTTTTCCGTGAGTCATCCATGGCTAAAATAGGCCAAGGACAACAGAATATTGTGCCTCTCTGAGCACGGTCTCCACCGATGGAATGTGGAGAAGAGGCTTGTTCAAATGCTTTCGTGGGATGGCCGGTGGCGGAGACGCGAAGGAGATGGAGACGGAGACTGCAAAGCCCTTGTGGGGAAAGGTGTTTGTCACTTCGTTTGCCTCCTAGAGGTCTCGGGAGGTGGGGTTCCGGAGCTGGAGGAAGGAGAGCGTCGGTGAGAAGGTGAATAGACAGGAACGTCGTATTTGTAGGGTGACACAGACGGACTAGGCGACCCACGGACAGCTGTAGCAGGAGAAGCGGATGAGGAAGGAGAGGTGGCGGGACAATCCCGAGGCTCTGTGGTGAGTCTTGGGGAGTGGGAGGAATAAGGCGGAGGAGGAGAAGGTGGGAGCTCCGAAAAGCCTCAAGGAGAAGTGGAAGGAGGTGTTGGCGCCCTCAAGGATATGTGAATCCTCTCGTCAGGTCGTAACTCCACTAAAGCCTCCACGGCAGTTGACACCTTCACTGAGACAAAGGTAGTCTTTCCCCGAAGAGCCGAAGCGAGTCCAGGAGGTAAATCTGTACCCAAACCCTTCACATTAGGTCATGCGTTTCCCTCCCCTTTCCGTTGAAGAGGAGGCTCTCGGCTTGATTCCGAGGACGGAATGTCAAGCTGAGTGTTGGCGAGAGGAGAGGTCCCCGCAGTTGGTGCTTCTGAATGTGGCCCTATTTTTGGTGTAGGAGGAATCTTTCCGCTAAGAATCCCACTTGTCCTACGCCGAGCTTCCCTAATAAGCGTCAATTCTTTTTCCCATGTCTTTGGCATTTCTTCCTCTAAGGCCTCCTAATCTACCGTGGCAGGTCCGACCCCCGCCGTAGCTTGTCCCTGGGATTTTAGAACCTCCACTACTTCCTTAGCTTTCTAGACCACTTTGATGAGATCCGCTATCTTCACCCCCAGAATTTCGGGATCATTGGGTCTGGATCGCCACCATCCCTTGGACAAATCTTCCTGTACAAAAGGTCAACTTTGACCCTCCATAACTTACTGCTCAGGGGAGCAAATTCAGAGATTCTTTTTGCTACCGACTCAGGGGAGTCTTGCCTTTACAGGGGTGCAGGTGGTCAGGGTTTTTGTCTACCAGGGTGGCAGTTATTTTTGCTGGAACACAGAGGGGTCAGGATTATCCTAGAGGCTTCTTGGAAGCTGTCTACTCTGAGGACTTATGGAGGTCTCAGATTTTCACATTGGGATAGTGATTTGGACGCATGTCGTCCACGGCGAAGATTTACTTTACATTTAACGTCGATTCGCAAATTCCGAGCTGACTTGTACAAACGCTTGGACGGATTAGCAAATTGCTGACGAAGCAAGTCACACAATTTATGTACGGCTCTTATTTGTAAATATATGAAATAACATTAATTTGTATTTAGCGAATCACTTTTTAGTGCTGCAATTGTGAAATTAGATAAAAAGTCATAATTAGGGTTTGGACGTACCTCCGGTATAGGAGATGTACAATTGTGAAATTAGATAAAAAGTCATAATTAGGGTTTAGACGTACCTCCAGTATAGTAGATGTACCGTTGACGTACATTGTCTTTATTTGAGTACAGTAATTAATTAGACCTGTAGCTATTTTATTAGTTTAGGGCTCAGTAGATAACTTTGTGAGTATAAACTTGTAGGACTTAGTTTATTTTATCATCAACTAAGTTTATCAAAGTAATGGCAGATTGTTTATCTGCATCTTTCACTTGTCAGTGTGATCACTCTGATTGATATCTTGCTATGAAACCTTGTGTAGATGTTCTATGATATAGTAACTATATATGTGTGTAGTTTCATTTTGTTCTGTTGTTTTTGTAGAATTCTGTGAGAAGTTTACTTGGTTAGTTTGATAAGCTGTCACCTGTTTTTGGAAAACTCTTGAGCTCATATCTGTTGGATTCCTTTGTGGATGAGGCTGTAATTTTGGGATATTATAGTGTCTAGTATACACTACATACAGGTGCAGTTTTAACAACTTCTATTAGTTGTGGAGTAATATGTGCTGTCTAAAACACAAATGTTTTGGGGTAGTTTGTGGGTGTCTTCAGTGAGTAATCCATGGTTGAAATAGGCCAAGGACAACAAACTTTTGGGCGTTTTTATGTTTTTTTCTAAAAGTCATAAGATCATTACTTATCACGTTGATGATATGAAAATGTATACACCATAATTTTGCTTCAACGATGGTAGAAAATATCCTTTATATGGAAATGAAAAACCCAGAGATGTTATTCAGACAAAGAACACTTCATCAACTATAGCTATTTGAATAGGCGATTTATTTGTCTTGCCATTTTAATAGGGTCAACCATAGTAGACCAGGTTCTGCCTCGTGGATCATGAAGGTAATTAAACAAAGTGGCGTTATTAACACTAATATTATTAATGTGGGTGAAAAATAACTCACTCTAACTTTATGTTTTATCCAGGGTAAGATTGTTCTCCTTTTGTGGTTAATGCCCATGGGTGTCCATTAAACAACAGTTTTAAAGTGGTACAAACTGTGTTGGGATGTGGGAGTGATCGTCCATTAGCTCGGTTCTGACCGGGAAGTTCACTTAATTGTGCATTCATTTGGGCTTATGGAACGTGCTTCATCTTCAATTTTGTAATTCTACGGGCTCCATTCCCCCACAAAAATCGCAGATATAAAGAAACTTTTCTAGATAGTTATGACTCCAATTTGATAAAAACCCAAATGACTGACACCCTGACAATCAAAACCTCAATACAGCTCCACCCCGGTGATAGAAGATTTTATGTGTGCTCAGTTCCACCACAGAATGCAAAGTTAGAAAATGAGTTTTATATAACATTCCCCACTTTGACTTTCCCTTAGAAATGCAGCCACCCAGCAGGCAAAAACTTTGACCAACTACACCCCTCTGTAGCCTGGACTCCCCTGAGTCTGTAGGAAAAAAAATCACTGAATTTGCTCCCTGTGCATTAAATTATGGTTGTTCAAAGACAACATATTTATACAGATGGCCTCTGGGAGAGAGGGCTTCCAAAAATGTCTAAGTACTAAGAACCTACTCAAATTATCATACACTATATAATGTACATACAAAGTACGATAGTCGCCGTCCTTTATGTACAAAATTATGCGGCACCACTCTCGGTCTGCCACGTGGCAAATAAGTCGTCGCCATTTTGTCCCTTTCTTCTCCGACATCCTATAGGATGGTGCCACGTGTCACTTTCCTCCATTTTCGCGAAGCGTCGCCAAAATAGCCATTCGGGTAGGCCGACGCTCACGCGTGCCGTCCGTTTGAAATACAACGATCAACGTCAGCCGTTCGATCTTGACGACGCACCAAATCTTTTTCCACTTGTTGAATTTTTAAGGTCGTCGCCCTTTTTCACGTTCGTTGAAACTCTACCCACGTCAATTCGGTCCATTAAATTAAAGCGTCGTCACTAACCTACTATTAAAATATCGAGCCACATAAGTTTGTCATTTGTCGACGCCTTAGTGGATAAAGCGACCGACTACAGTGTTTCGCGTACCCAGAGCAGATCTGGGCACAAGAAACATTTTCGTCATCTCTTAGTTGGTATTCTCTATGCATAAACTTTTATTTACCTATCGTACCCTATCTACTTCAACATTAGTCATAAACTATATGATAAAGCTACCGGTTGCAAGCGATTTGACGGAAGGTAGTTATCGAAATCAAATCCTAGGTTCGTCAAATACCTTTTGTGGTGAATCTACCAAACCTCGTGTCTTTTTAGAGAGCTTTGGCAGCCATGACTCTAGCTCCCACTCTAGCGTTCAATAACTACGACAAGTGTGGGGGCTTGGAGAAGGGGGTTAGAGACAGACTGCCTCTGCCTTTTTCTATCCCAATATATACCTAAAAAATACACAAATATCTAGTGTTGTGTATCGGTAAAAAAATTAGCGCGATAACATCGATAGTGATAGTTATCGGTTATCGAACGGTCAAAGTTACCGATATATTTGTACTTTTTGTACTTTCTGTATGGAATACACGTGGCAGGTTTCCAGTGGATCCCAAAGAAGAAAGGGGCAAAGTCATGGCGTCGAATGTAAAAGGTTAATCCCTTTAACTGGAGCCGTACATATCTATTGTCGGCTACTATACTTTCGGCTTGTATAAATGATTTGATTGGTAGGCACCTCAATAGATAGGGGTTATGAGTAGGCCGCGTCGGGGGAATAACACGTACAGTTGAGTGAACTTGGCGTACATTTATCTGTATGGTCCGTACATATATCTCTATACCGATATATCGATTATCGGCTGCCGGAAAAAAGGCCAATATTGGTTATCGGCAAATCCTTACCGATACACAACACTGCAAATATCAACAATTTTATCGTTAACTCTTTACATTATCTTTACGTGATTATAACGTTTGTTGCTGAGAGTTGTAACTAGTGTTACATACCGAACATATAGAACATGAAATTATGAAGCGTGCTCTACAGTAAAAAATGTAATTAGTTGTCATTTCATGTTAATGATGCATTTGTTGCCCACTCGACCATATCGCCCTTTTACGCAATCCCCAACCACGAAAGCGACAACTTACCCTTTTACCCCCAACGTTATAAAGATTTGCCTTTTATTGGCTAATGTGGTTATTTTGAACCCTTAAATATTCATTAAGAAACATTCATTCGGTTTTTCGTTCAGTGGCCTCGTCTCAAATGTACGGGATCTTAGGTATATGGACTTTTACACATTTGTTTTTTTTTTAAGCCCATCATATGTGTTAATTTCGTTTTTATAAGTGGTTTGTAAACAAGCTCATAGACATACGTTGTCCACTACAGTACCACCTTTAGGAGCAACACGCCTTGTTGATGTTTCTTAACTTGTCGAAGGTTTTTGCCCTATTGTTATAAGGGAAGTTTTGTATCCTCTTATAAAGACCAGTGTATCTTAAATCTTAAGAGGCTTCACATGATCATTTTGCCCCATGTCAACTTGACGAGGCGTCTCATGGAGATTTTAAGGCGGATGTCCACGATTTATGTTCGATTTTTACCCGGATTGGGTGGGTTTTTAAATCGATAACGTCAATGCTTTCATTTTTTTCGATTCTCTTGCCACATTTTGTGAGCTTTCTCAATCGCGATCTCCAATTAAATTGAACTTCTATTTTTTTGTTTTTCTTTTAATGAAGCTTCTTAATTTATCCGATGGTGGGAACATTGAGAGAATTCACCAATTTGGATTCCACAACTGGTTCTCGCTGAAGTAACCCACAAAAGGTTTTTCTTAAGAAAATAAATTGTTTCTTTTTCAATTTGTACTTGATTCCTTGTTTCCTATGGCACACATATGATTGTGGCCGCTTAACAAGGTTGTTTTTGCTTTCCACCATTTTTGGAACAATTTGTTAAGATACTTATTATCGTCAAATCCACCAAGTGTGTCACATGGTGTATTGACAAACGGTATCCATGATTGTTTTGTTCGCGGTATAGGAAGTTACTAACACATGACTTTAGCTATCTTATACAGGTTAAGAGCACGTTATTAACTTGTTTTTTTTTTTTTCACGGGGCTTACATGTCGAATTACTTATCAATAGAAAATTTTGTCTTGAAAGCTTCCGTGGGATGTTTCAATGCTTAAGGTTTTATAATGTGATATTTGGGATTTTATAGTATTATAAGGTTTCTTAAAGTTGTTATGGCTTTCCAGTTTAGATTAGGGGGTTTCTAGTTTTGGTTTTAATCTAATTTTTGTAGAGTTTTTTTGTGTTTTTTGAACAAAGTTTTTGTCTTCGAACGTCACCCCAAACAACGCTAAATAATAAAGAGTTCTATAAACCTTAACTATCAATTAGGGCGAAGCTCCATCAGGACACTGTAATTGTACGGCCAACATTACAGGTTGCTACATTTGTAATTGTACGGCCAACATTACAAGAATAAAGGATGCTACACCGTGAATCGCTATTAGCGTAATGAAATAGATAGCGTAATGAAACAATTAGCGTACTTTACGGTTAATTGTGTTTTTCCGGGTACACCATGGTACTAATTTAGGGAATTGCTAATCGCAGAGACGATTTTTGCTGCGCGCAGGTAGTTGTCAGAAATTGTACATTTGAAGTACAATTTCGTACAAGCTACGTACCTTTAATTTCAGATCTGACGGTCAATCCGTCGAACAACTTTGACTGGCGGATTATTGTACCGGCGGTTTAAAAAGTGTCGCGCTTGCAAACGTCGACCCTCATAAAAAAATAAAAATTCACACGGCCGGCGCAGTTTTACTGTAACCAAACTGCGGCAGCCACATATAAATAAAATGGCTGCGCGCAGGTACAGTAGTTTATCACTCCACGTTAGCCGCAAAAATGAAATCAACTTGTTGTCACGTCCACCGTGGACGTGACGACGTGTCATTTTGGTTTCATCGATATTTATACGCGGGTACGCATTTTTATTTTGTACGAAGTTTATTTGGTTTCGTGCGAGTTTACACATGTTGTACGTCGTCCTTTAATATGTGTCCAAGTTCAATGTAACGGTTCGCGAGTTGATTTCATTTTTGCAGTAAATTACCTGCGCGCAGCCATTTTATTTATATGTGGCTGCCGCAGTTTGGTTACAGTAAAACTGCGCCGGCCGTGTGAAAATTTTTTTTTTTATGACGGTCGACGTTTGCAAGCGCGACACTTTTTTAACCGCCGGTACAATATTCCGCCAGTCAAAGTTGTTCGACGGATTGACCGTCAGATCTGAAATTAAAGGTACGTAGCTTGTACCAAATTGTACTTCAAATGTACAATTTCTGACAACTACCTGCGCGCAGCAAAAATCGTCTCTGCGATTAGCAATTCCCCTAATTTATCATGTACTCTAATTTGTAAACTGCTTTGTAAAAATTTTCAGCACATAATATGTTCACACTAAAACATGTATATGTACGAAACTGTTCAAATCGTACGCCGTCGCGTTTTTTTAACATCTGCTATGCCGGAAAATATTTGCGCAATTATATATTATTATATTTTCAGTACTTTTAAATTTAAAAATGTACGAAATAGTACCGATCTGGTAGTCCGTACACCACACTATTTAAAAGGGAACTAAATTACAGTTATGAACCGCATTGAGCGGGGTACCTCAAATAACGTGCAAAAACATTTAGCGTACTTTATTCTATTTGAGAATTTGCCCCAAAAAAGGGGTACCCCAATTAGCGTCATGTACGCTAATAGCGATTCGCGGTGTACATTTTGAACGATGTTCTATCGCGCAGAGTCTGTAATCCACGTGTTTGAAATTTGGTGGTACCACGTAAGCTAAGATCGGATATTAAAAATCGGCAATGATTTTCACACCGACCAAAAGTTTTCATTTGCGTACCATGTACATGCGTCACAGGTCATTTGTACAACACAATTTTTGTACTCTTTGCAGACGCCTTATGAGATACGAACCATTTTTTTAGGATTCCTGTTTTTTCGCGTGATGAATGGGTGTTTCCTAAAATAGTGTGACGAATAGGTGTAACAAAAATAGCGTGAATAAAATGCGTTACGAGATTACTTTTGTGATTTCTGCTGTATTTTTAAATGTATATATCATGTGCGACATTTTCTGATTTCCGTTGGTTGCCGTCATGACACGTATGCTCACTATCCAACGTGTCGCGGCTCAATTTTTTTTGTACCTCACGAGGTACATCAACATTTTACCGAAACTTTTGAAGCGAATGCTTTGCGAAAAAATATCCAACGGTCATTGTTACCTCCAGAACTTTGGAGAATATTGGCAAGATTATCTTTAGTGTTGTTCGTGGATAATAACAAAATAAGGGCACTGAGTAGTACGGAGAGGTCTGAAGTTCTGTAAACAACCTCACTTTTCGTCCGTTGGAACTTCACCCTAAGAAAAACATTTTAATATAGGTATCTCTAATCGAATGGCAGTACGAGTAAAACCGGGATCCCTGCCGGTTCTCAAAGCGGAAACCCGGGGCTTCCGATCTGATTCTATGGTAGGAAAATCTGTGTCGACAGTTGAGACACATCGCCGTAGATATGGGCGACTCATCCCCCCTGTTGTTATACATTTCCCCGTCTGTTAATGTGGTTCCATGCGTGGTTTTACCTAAGGCGTCATAGTGTCAACTCCCAGTTGGCTGAGACATGATGGTCAGAATATCGATCGCATATGTTGTCCACTAGCGAAAACGCCAAGATTCGGGTCCCATGCCGTCCGATTACGTTCACAAAAAGGTAGACCGCGAGATCTACGAGTTACAGCCTAAAAGCAGTAATACCTGTCCGGCATGAACCCGATCCAGTTGGATGACTTCCTATCACATCTAGAGACACGTGGGTGTCACGTGTGCCAACTGCCAAATTGTTTGTACACTCATACGTACAAATGTACAGATCTATGTCAATTTCCTGAGCTGTTATGATTCTTTTACGAAAAGAAACAGCTCATCAGCTACACACTCATAGAACGCCAAGTCAGAATTAAGCTACTGTAGCACCACCACCTTTCACGACCGACACGAAAAAGAATACTCCTGCGACCCGATCAGGCCTTCAAAAATACCCATCATCCAATCACAGACAGGACCGATACTCGAGAACAGAACCACCGGTTCCCTGCCTTCGGGCTGGTCTCACCGGTAATTGGATGGAAAAGTCAAAGAAGTACGGTACGATGGCCCCATTTGACGCCGGTGCAACGAGGACCCCGACGCCGATGGAATGCATGATCTTCCCCGTTGATTTTTTAATGTACGGCGATTTATGAATCGAACGGTGAAGATATCTCCAGTTAGCAGATTCCAGCAACTTTACATTCCGCAGGAAAGGAAACAAAACCAGCACTAATTACCGTCGATCTCATCGACAAATGCTACAGAAGCATCGAACGGTTCATTTCCAGAGCCGAGAATCTCCAGTTCCGTCGCCACGTGCGCAAGCCTAGTAATGGGCATTCTATATCTACCGTCGATCCTTTTATCATCCGACTAGACAAAATCGGACGGCTCAAATTCCTAGTTCAAACCGGAGCTTCAGCAGCTTCTGCCCTCTCCGTGATTACAAAGCAAAGCTAGACATGACTTTCATTAGCAGGCCGCTCACGTTTTCCATTTAGGGTTTCTGTGACGGCGGTCGCTTTCCACATTTCCTTGCTGGAAATTATACACCTTGTTGCTTTCCGTCTCTTTCTTTTCCTGCAAGCCGTTGTTTTTACACAGCTGGACGACATTATTTCTGTCTTGTTGACTTCATGGACACTCTTCTACATTTCTTTGACTGTATGCGAATCCTTTTTTCTGTGTAAGCTCACCCTGTTTCTTCCAAAAGTACGATTTTACTTCTGGAAACTGCTGAACTTTGCGCGGATGATTCACTCATGATAAATATGTTTCAATAATTTCAAATGTGACAAATTACCTAAAGGTAAGAGGACTATGTGAGAATTACAAGGAAAAACAAAGATGTACGGGCTTGTTTCCGCACCAAAAAAGTGGTAAAATTATAGATATTTTGTAGTCGAATTCAGAGATATGCGACGGTGGCCATTTTACATCAAAATTTGTGGATTTTAATGTGTTCTTTGTAAACCAACCTTCTGAATAATGATAGTATTGTTAGATTGAAAGTTGAATAGAACTGCTACTATGAATTGGATCGCTGTAAAATCTAGATTTTTGAACCGGAGGCGGATAATATCCAAAACCAGATATAGAATAAGTTTTTTGGCACAATTATCGAGGAGATAAAGGGAATCATCTCTATTTAATGCATGATTTTTTTTACGGAAGAGGTGCGATCGAACTTTGCAATAATTGAAAGGTAACAATTTTCACATTAAGAGACATAATTTTTCTTTTTAGTTTTTATAAACTGATTGTTAGGTCATTGGCGAAATTGAGCCATGTGCTTATGTGAAACTGGGAGATGAACTCTTAGTTTGTTTATGCATATTCAACAACAATAAAAACGATTATCCTGCAAGCTGGTGTAACCCCTTACAGTTGCCATCTTGACAAAATAAACAATTTGCATGTTTTCTAACTTTACGGTCGTAGAACAGATAGAATAGGCACATTGTGTGCAATTTTTTTACTTTTTGCTTCCCCATTCACCCAATCTGGTAATTGGATTAGCTCTATCTCCAAAAGCTTGAAATTTTCGTCAACTCATTATGTCACCTTCATCTTTTTTAGATGTTCACTCACATTTTTGGAGAAGAGCAATAAACCATATCGAAAATTATGTTTCTGAAAGCATTTCTTCGGGGATATTTAGTTCCACAGGCTCCAGTCTTACTGAACTTACGAGTGAAACTTTAAAAATGCACGTTTGAGCAAATACTGAAGGAAAATTCTCAATTAATCATTTTCACTACTGGCTTGTCTGATTCATTAGTTCACATACACATCATCGGGATTCATGGTATTTTCTAATCAGTAGGTTTTCATTGTCTACTATTAATAGCTGACGGATCAAACTCCTTCCACCGCGATTAACAATTCATGTACCACTCTTAAACTAGTAGGAGAGCTTGTAGCTGAAACAATCGAGGTCTACATAGAGTCAAAATGTAACTGTTTTAGCCATGCACATAATCTATCGCTTAGTAGGAAGATAAAGTAGGCAATGGCATTGACAGGTAACCATTGGGTGTTGGTTGGTTGAGGATCATATACGGAAAGATGAGAGTCTTATTTTTGGAAGTAACCCGATGCGCAAAGTGGGCCTAGATACATCTGGAGCTAACAAAGTCGATGTTCGAGAGGATGATCAAATTCTCACCATGTACTTAACAATTAGCGCCACCTTCCTCAAACTAGGCAGTCGATAATTATCATCTGTTACTTTTGGATGACTAATCTTTTATGGTACTTAGGGCTACTACACATACACTTGATTACTTAGTCTGTTCGGTCATCACTTTTACTAATTAACTCTTAAAAGG
>JBBHKE010002999.1:78679-227774 GCA_037447655.1 Zygnema cylindricum | reverse complement strand
GGCATAATCACGCTCCTTCCTTTTAGCCGCGTCACAGGCGGCCACTCCCACATGCCGAGCCGCTTGGTTGACGACTGTAGTTGAGGTAGGGTTTGCCACAACAATATCACCAAATGTACGACGCGCACCATCAAGTAATACAAGATCGATCCGACGCGAAGGAATAATGTGAGAGACCTCTCGGTGAACAGAAAATCCCCCCTCAGAAGCGATAGTAGCGATGGTGTCTCGAATCGTGTCGTGCGCCTGAATTGACTCGCCTCCGTGGGAGCAACGAAGCAAATGGACCCCGTCGGGCTCAAGAACGTGGCCACAGGAGCAAACAAGTGAGCCAAGCAAAGGTGGGTGAGGGAGGCCAAGCCGGAACCTAAGGGCCGTCGTGAACTGAGCCGGGGAGAAACGAAGAGTGGAAAAGATAGGGACAGCCAATAGCCAAGCTCCAGAGCCAGGTCCGCCACAAGACAGGAAGCGTGCACGCGAAGAATTGGAAGGAAGCGCCTCGAGAAGCTGGGATTTAATAGCGGCGACAACCCGATCAGAAATGGATTCTTGAACACGCGCAACTGATGTCGTAACAAGAGTGGAAACATCGGCATCTCCTTGATAGCCGACGGATTAAGAGAACGTGATGCATCCAAAAGGGACCGTTGGAAGGCGAGCTCACCATCTGAAACACGGGGAACCACGGCCGCAAGAATAGGAGTGTCCCCAGCCACAAAACGAGAGACAATAGTGGAAGCAACAAGGCACCAACTTCCCAAATAGGCGGCTGGAGCTACACGCGCCGTCGAGAGTAAACCCAAACCGCCGGCCGAGACTGGAAGAGAGGCTTGGATGCGTGCCGCGGGCCCAGACTCGCGATCAAAAGCTCCACGGCCCAACAAAGTGTGGAGGACATCCATAAGACGATCATCGAATGCGGAAAGTGAGGACACAAAGGATGGGGTGGGAGGGGGAGTGTGAGTAAGTTAGGAGGGCCGGGCCGAGAAACAACGTGTCAGAAGAGCAAAGGCCACTTGGGGATCAGAAAGGTGAGGAAGGTCGTCCACGTGGGACAAATCTGTCTGAAGAGCGGAATCGAGGAATTTCGTGACGTAGGGATCGGAACTAAGCGGGCAACCCAACACCAGAATGCGTTCGGTAGGAGGAGTCTGAAAACCAGAAGGGGGAGTGAAAGATAGGGGAATAGCACGTGGGGACCACACAACACACATTGATGGTTGGACCGAAAGATTGAGTTCGGACAAGTGAGCCTTGAAATAGTTATAGGCTGGTATAACTTGGTCCGAAGGACCAATAATGTGTGTGTCGTCCGCAACAGAAGGGAAGAGGCAAGAAGGGTAAGCAGTTGCTGAAGCTCGGAGGGCGCGGTAATGGGCTAGGGCAAACAAAGGGCCCTTAAGAGGATCGCCCTGACGGGTGCTAGTCGTGGAGGAAAGTGGGACCAAACCATCATCCGTGGAGAAAGAGAGGCTAGTGCTCAGAGAATAAAAGGCCCTCACAAAAGGAAATATCTTGGCAATTGGGGAAGGTGCGGCCATAAGCTCTAAAAATATGGCATTCCAATCCACTGTATTAAAGGCATTAGAAACATCCACCTGGAGGACTAACCAATCCGAATGGGCATTTAGCAAAGCCCGGATCCCATGGATCACGGCCTCACAACCCCCCTTGGTTGCCACTCCGAACTGATGAGGCGAGAAATAATCATGGAAAGTAGCTGGAGCTAGATGCAGATTGCACGGGCCACCAATCGGTACAATACCTCCCCCACCGCAATAGGTTGGATTCCCCCATTGGGTTTGGTGACAGCCACGAGGCGGGAGGCCGTGAAGAGATTGCAAATACGAGAGGGGACAGTGCCAGCCGCAATAAGGGAACATACTCGAAAAAACATATCAAAGCCCCGAGCACCAAATTCTGGAGGGAAAACATCGTGAAATAACTCATAAACCGTGCCCGAAGGACCCCCTACTGAAGGATGTGGAGAAGTCGTATGGGCTTTTATTAAAGAGTCTCGATCCTAAAGAAAACACTCTATCGGCTCGAAGGTGTGAATAGAGGGGGGCTGAGGGGAAGAAGCTGTGGGATTAAGAGCTCAAAGAATCTCAACAGTCGCAACAGACCGAGGAGCAAGATTACAAGGCTAGAGGGCCCGAACTGCTCGAGAGAGCTCACCAACTCGGCCCAAATGTAATGCAGGACGATAAGAGGATGGCACATATGAAGTTCGAGATATACAACGTGGCATGAAAGAAACACTCGCAACTCGAACCTCGTGCTTGGCATGAAGGGCTCGCCAATCGCCTCGAACGAATCGCCGACATCGAGCCATAGTTTCTCGGCCTTCGCTACCACAGCCACGACCAGGTAAAACTAGAACCCAAAGTGAGAACATGAAAAGGAGGTGCCAAGGTCCAACATCCGTGGGATCCGAATAAATACGGGACAAATGAAGGTGGAGGGCGTCCTGTACGATAATCCGCACAGCCATCGGAATCCGTGTGTATAAACGCGGACGGGAAGCCCCCAAATCATAAGCTCCGAGCATGCCTAAATCGCGTACACATACCCAATCTTCGCTCGTAGGTCCGGACGGGAGTGTTGTGGAAGAAAGGGTACTAGAGGAAGGGTCGCTCAGGGCCAAAATTTGTTTACAACTCTTTGTATGTCGGGCAATACCGGCACCGATCGCGAAATGGTTATGACACCCGTTACATTCTAACGGTGCTGAGGCTTGTGTACGAGATTTAGGAGGAAGAGGTGAACGAGGGAGAAGAGGCGAGGATGCACGGCCAGACATGGTCATTGAATGAGAATGAGAAGCATGGGACGTGATAGAGAGAGAGGAAGGGGGAAATGGGAAAGAGGAAAGGAAACCATGGGAAATAGATGGTGGAAATGGTAGTGGGACAGCAACATGGGTTGGGTGGGAGAAAGGTTGCAACGGGAAGAAGAGGGGAGGATATGGAGGAAGGGACCAAAACGAGGGGGGCGTGTGAAAGAGAAGATGGTTGAAGTAGTGGTATGTGGAGGGGAAGTGGTGGAGGAAATCGAAAAGGGGGTGGATGGAGGGGTGGGGAAGTTAAAGAAATTGATAGTAGGAAAATAAAATAGGAGGTGGGGGTGGCAGGAGAGGTAGGAAGGGTGAGTAATTAAACTGAATGGAGAGGAAGGAGGGAGTTAACAATGGGTTCAATAATAGGGGAGGATGGCCGAGCGGGGATGGGAACCTAATTCTCCGCCCAATCTGGCCAGCTGGAACCAAAATTGCCGTCAGGCATTTTGCGGGAACGTGCTGACCTGGTATGTGGATGGTGTTCATTTGCGAGAGGCGTTTGATCTGTGAGAATTTTTTGGAGGAAAGAAAAGTGTCGTGTAATGAGGGCGTGAGGCGATGTGGAGGAGGAAAGGAGGATTTTGCGGGGAGGCAGGGAGGGAAAAGGCGGATTTTCGGAGGCGGTCACCTATGATGTGGAGAAGGAAAGGCAGTTTTGCAGCGGCCAGCTGGAGGAGGTGAATGTTTACGGGGAGCAGATCCTGTCGCGATGTGGAGGAAAAGACAAAATTTTGCGTGGAGCAGGTCGTGTCGCGATGTGGAGGAGGAAAAGACAGGATTTTGCCGGGAGCAGAGGAGGAAAAGACAGGATTTTGCGAGGAGCAGACCCTGTCGCGATGTGGAGAAGGAAAAGACAGGATTTTGCCGGGAGCAGAGGAGGAAAAGACAGGATTTTGCGGGGAGCAGGTCTTGTCGCGATGTGGAGAAGGAAAAGACAGGATTTTGCGGGGAGCAGATCTTGTCGCGATGTGGAGGAGGTAAAGACATGATTTTGCAAGGAGCACATCCTATCGCGATGTGGAGGAGGAAAAGACAAGATTTTTTGCGGGGAGCAGGTCTTGTCGCGATGTGGAGGAGGAGAAGACAAGATTTTGCGAGGAGCAGGTCCTGTCGCGATGTGGAGGAGGATTATAGATGTGACGGTTGTAATTGAAAGGTGAAATTCCCACCTTTCGATTGGCGGTCTCCAATCATATATCAGACACGTGTGTACGAAGAATAGATGTTTTAAGTGACAGAAAATTAGTAACATTAATAGCGATACACGGTGTACAGTACACCGTGTATCGCAATTACTGTAGTGTTTAATAAAAATATTTCACCACTTAAAACATCTTTTCTCAATACACACGTGTCTGATATGTGATTGGAGAATGCCAACCGGAAGGTCATAACCTTGCCTTTCAATCGGAACGGTCAGATTTTCAATCGAACAAGTATGCACCAAGAAAAGATGTTCTAAGGGTGCGTCTCCATGTGCCTAAGGGTAAAATTCCATTACACAAAAAGTGTGGTTCGTTACTGGACGCCGTACGTTTTTGTTCATATCCGTACCACGCCGAACCTTAAATTTGTTTTTTGTCAAACCAAATATCGTTACTGGAAAGCTGTCGGGAAGCTCCAATGATGTAGGCATAATTCCTGGCCGTTAGATATTCCACTTTTTAGATCCGCGAAGCAATCGCGCACATCATCCAGTGTGACGATACTCTCATCGCGAGGAGAGTTCTACGATACTAGATGTGTACCATTGGTACACGTGAAAAAGCAAAAAAATATCCGCTTTGAACAAGCGATCGCAGATGTACACGTCGTACATGTCATGTGCCTATGTCGTAGAGTCCATGTGTCGCCTACCATGATGGATGCAGGCGAGCCGAAAATATTTTCGCACGCTTCGTCTGACATCCACTAACATTCAAAGTTTGTCGCGACCTTCAAAGTTTGCCGCATCTTTTTGTCATTCCGTTTCAAAATTTTGATTTTGATTTTCAAAATCAAAAATCTGGCCGCAAACTTTACGTATGAATCATTAACTACCTCTGGTCCTACAAATATTTCGTTATGACTTTCCGTTTGAAGATTTACTTTAAGATTTTGAAAATCTGGTCTCTAACCTGAGTGGCGCCAATCATAATTGACGAAGGTTTGTTACTGGCCCGACAAAATGGAATAGTCTTCCTGTAAACGCTGCCAGTAGAATTTTCCGTACATTTACTGAGACCGCCTACTTTTCAAAGATTAATGAACCAAACATTTTCTGATTATATAGATGAGTTTGTTCAGGTGTTTATAGATGATTTTTTAATTTACAAAAATCTAGAGAACAACATGTAATTCATTTAAGGAAAGTGTTAGAAAGGTTAAGGGAAAGACAACTATATGGAAAATTTTCAAAATCCAGTTTTTTTAAGAGTGAACAATTATTTTTGGGACATATAGTTTGTGGGGAGGGTGTTAAAACAGATCCATCCAAAATTACTACAATCCAAAATTGGAAGCAACCCTTTAATGTCACAGAAGTTAGATCATTTTTGGGATTGGCCACTTATAACAGGAAATTTATCAAAAACTTCAGTATGATCGCCGCACCTTTGACGGATTTACTTTGGGAGAAAGAGACGTTTGTGTGGGGAGCCGATCAGGAGAGAGCTTTCGAGGAGCTTAAAGGGAAGTTGCCCTTTGCCCCTACACTGGTGTATCTTAATCCTGCTGGGGAATTTGAAGTTTTGATCACTACTGATGTATTTGATAAATGTCTAGCTGCATTCATAAGTCAAAAAGTCGGAAAACATTTTCATCCTATTGCTTTTGAGTGTAAAAAAATTAATGGTGCTAAAAAGCACTATCCGGCACAGAAAAAAGAATTACTTGTAATAGTTCATGCATTGGTGAAATTGCGTTGTTATTTGCATAATAAAGAATTTGTAGTTCATTGTGATACTAAGGCACTCTCCTATCTACAAAGATTAAGTGATGCACAGATTATGAAAGGCAGACACGTTAGGTGGATGCAAAAATTGGCATATTTCAAATTTAACGTCAAACATATTCTCGGAAAGACAAATGTAGTCGCAGATCCTTTAACTAGATGTTTTGAGATAAGCGTGATGGTTCGGAATGAATTGTTTTTAGATGCTGCTAGAAATGGTTATGATCAACATCCTAATTTTGTTGTGATTTGCAGGAATATTTTCGGAGGGAATTCTGACCCATTGAATGAAAGGCATGTCAAAAAATTTAGAATAGAAGATGGTTTACTGTATTCCCGAACATGGGATAGATTACGCATTCATGAAATGGGAGACTTAAGAAAACAAACTTTACAGGAAGCCCATGAGCATTTAGGACATCTAGGTCGAGATAAGACTCTTGGTCGATTGAAGAGTCGATTGTTTTGGCCCCGGGATGGCAAAAGAGGTGTCGAAACACATGGAAAGTTTTGTCCCTTGCCAACAGAGTAAACCTAGTAACCAAAAACATAGAGGTCTCTTTAAACCTTTAGATATCCTCGAAAGACCATGGGAATCTGTCAGTATGGATTTTATTGTTAGGTTGCCAACTACGTCGAGACGAAATTACAGTATCATGGTCGTAGTTGATAGGTTCAGTAAAATGGCAATATTTATCCTTTGCAAAACTACTCATTCAGTTGTAGATATTGCAAAGTTATATTTTGACAACGTGGTTAGACATCATGGAGTTCCTCTGTGTATAATCAGTGATTGAGATTCTACATTCAGTCTGCATTTTGGAAAAAAATGCAGCAAAATTTTGGCACTGAATTAAAAATGACTACCTCTCATCATCCTCAGACAGATTGACAGACAGAAAAGATGAACCGTACACTGGAGGAAATGCTTAGGACTGTTTGTAGTGGAGTTCAGAACACATGGGAATTTACATTGCCATTAATGGAATTTGCATACAATTCAGGTTAACATGGTAGTATAGGATTCTCAATGTTTGAAGTTGCATACGGATACCAACCTAGAGAAACATTAGACTTAATAACAAGGTCACTCAAGAGAGTAGAAATTCTGGAATAGAGTTTTGGGAATACATTTAAAATGTTTGGAAAACAGTACGGGATGCATTAGTGGAGGCACAAAGAAGGCAAGATTTAAATGCTAACCGCAAACGGGGTGATTGGGTGGTAAGGGCAAGTAACAAAATTTGGCTTTCTACAACTTATTACAAGTGTAAGATCGAGGGACAGTCGGATCCTACGGGGAAATTCACTCCTAAGTACATTGGACCATTTAGTGTAATCGAGATGATATTTTCAGTTGCAGCCAAATTAGACTTTTCGCCTTCATCAAAAAACCATCCAATAATACACACCAGTCACCTGAAACCAGCAAATGTTCGGCTAACTGAAAGAGAATTGGAATTGAATCCTTCAATAATTATAGAAACCTGAGGTCCACAGATGGGTTATAGATTGGGTTAGTCAACGGTTTAAGGTCGAGAATACTATATTCTGGCAAGTGTATTATCTAGGAAGGCCAAAAGATGAGTTAACTTTAAAAGATAAGAGTTTGGAGTTTTTACAAAAGGTATTGGAGAGATAATAATGTAGAAGTCCCGTCTTGAGAATGAAATGTGTTTTAACTGAGGTCAGTTAAAAATAAGGAGGGGATGATGTATCAGTAATAGTGGATCAAACTTGGTCGTAAATGGGTATTTAAAGGTTAGGAATATAAAGTTATGAATTTGGTAGACGTCTGCGAAAAATCGCACGATTTGGAGTTTTAATTTAAAAGAAATAGCGATAGGTGTATTTAGGTGACAACGCAAGGTCAAATTAACAAATGGGTATCATTGAAACGGGTCAAGGGTCAAATAAGTACCGAATTTCGTGTGTACGTTTCATAAAGTACTAATGAAACATTTAGTTGTTTAGTGCGCACGATGGTTTGTTTCGCACAATTTTTAGTATGAAACGTCTTTCACTTAATAGAATTTCGTAAATAGTATCGCGTGCGAAATTTGCGACGCACAGTCGTGCGAAGTCGCGTTTCGTTTGGCGCGCACTTTTGCACGTAAATGTTATGTAGTGAAACGTAGCGTTTGATTGGTTGGTAAATGCTACGTAGTTAGTAAGAGATTTCGCACGTTTTTGTATTGGTCAGTCTGAGTCCTTGCTAATCAATGATTGGCCCAGTTAAAACTTGTTCTACGGAGCGTTAACTCTGGCTTGGCTGGTCTAAGGCGATGATGGATAAATAGTGAAGTCTAAGAAAAGAGTAAACATCTTTTTCTTTGGAAAATTTGTGGAAATTCTGACTGATCTTCGTTATGAGCGATTAAAACCAAATTGGAGCAATGGCATTTTTGCAATGAAATCTCTTACAAACTACGTAGTGTTTAAGTAGTTAAGAAATATAATTATTAAGAGTGGAGAGTAGTGGAAAACACTTTGAAAAGAATGGTTGAGCCACGAGGGCAAGAGACCAAGCTAATGTTATGTGGACAGAAGCTTCTTCTAATTTAAAGTTTATCTTTACGCGAGTGCTTTTCAATGTGGATGTATATTTTTCCAATGTGTGGAATATGTGGTTGAAATTGGTTGTAGTAATGGGATTTTCTGAGAGGTAGAAAATCCTATTACACGTGACGCCAACACTGAAATTACGGTAGTGTACGGATATTGAGAACACGACAACGTGGCGTGAAATGACGAGATCCCACGCGCATAAATTAAAATTACGATAATGTACATTACTCTACCGATATTGATAACTCAACATTTAAGCGTGACGTCTAATTTGTCTAGCCATTTATCATACCATTACAACCACGCGAAATACAACAAATACCATTGTACCACATGTCTTTTTTCATTACATCAAAATTCGAACATGACAAAGCCAATCAAAACTCAAAACACTCAATGGCTCAAGATCTAACACAAAAAAATCGACGATCAATCATCGTTGTCACCAGAGACGAATGCGACTAGAATGCTTTTCTCTTTTTGAAAAAGTGCAAAGCAAAAAACATTTACGCTGTCAGCGATTACCAAATGCGTCTTGAATGCTTTTCCCTTTTAGAAAACGACCAAAGCAAAAAACATTCACACTGTCAGCGATTCACGATGTACTAACTCCCACATCATTCCTCACTTGTCCCTCTCCCTCTCCCTCTCTCTAACACTCCTCTTATTTTTTTTTCTCCTCCTCCTTCTCGTTTTTCTCATCTCCTAATCCCTTTCCCTCTCCATATCCCTCTCCCTCTCACTCTCAATTTCCCTCATATACCCCCCCTCTCCCTCCCCCCCTCTCTCTCACACCTTTATTTCACCCTTGCCCCCCTCTTTCTCCATCACCCTCTCCCCCTTCCTCACCCCTCTCCCTCTCCCTCTCCCTCTCCATCACCCCCTGCCCCTCCCCCTCCCCCTCCCTCTCCTTCTCCCTCTCCCTCTCCCTCTCCCTCTCCTGAAACTCTGAGACCTCCATTGGCCCTCAGAGTAAGCAATCCAAAAGAAGTTAATCTAGATAGTGCCGACTCCAAGTTGATATAAACCCAAATGACTGACCCCTTGACAGTCAGAACCCCAATATATATTCACCCCTGTGAAATAACACTTTCTGTGTGCTCAGTTCCACCACAGAATGCAAAGTTTGAATATGAGATTTGGACACATTTACCCACTTTGACTTTCCCTTAGAAATGCAGCCACCGTGGCAGACAAAAACTCTGATCGACTACACCCCTGTGTAGCTTGAACTCCCTTGAGTCGGCAGCAGAAAAAATCACTGAAAATGGTCAAGTAAATTGTTAGTTATGGCTGGCCAAAGTTTGCCATTTATACAGGGTGCTCTCTGGGAGAGGCAACTACCTACCCAAAATTTTCTAAGTCCTATTCCCCCTCTAAAACTCTATCTACTGAAGTACGACACCAATCAAATTACTGTGTCGTACAGAAAAGTGCAAGTGTCGGTGTACTTTATGTACGACCATTGTACGACATGGCCAAAAAGTCGACACGTGTCAAATCAGGATTAGTTGTTATAATCTCCGGAATTCCCGTAATCTAATGTTATCACGCCACGTGTCATTTGACGTGGCAAAGACCGTAAAACGCCAAAAATGCCTTTTCCGTGATCGGGGCGCCTATCGCAGCCGTCTGATCAAAACCTGTTATAATCCTAGCCGCTGAAATTCGACGTGCGGTATTTGTTTCGCTATCGAAACAAATGCGCGATATCCGTTCTGTCCCTATACCGTACTTCGTACTAAAACAAACTGTATCTATGCGCTAAGTATCTATTCGCCGTTAAACGAATTAATCTACATGTAACGATTTATATATTTATCAAACCCGATATATCGTAATATGTGTCCTAGACTTAACGGCTAGAGCTAACGGCTACTTCAAATTGACGGACGACAAGGACTAGGATCAATTCTTGGGTCCGTCAACTAACTTTTGTTAAGTCTACCTAATTTACCCCATGTCTTCTCTAGAGAGCTTAGGCAGCCATGGCTCTAGCTCCTTATCCAACCTTTCAGTGACTACAACAAGTGTGGGGGCTTGGAGAGGGGAGTTAGAGGCAGACTGCCCTTGCTTTTTTTTATCCTATTTACCGACCAAGAAAATACACAATCATCAACACTCCCCTTATTTTCTAGTCTATTTTCCTTTCAACTCCCTCACACAAAAAAAACCAAAATACTCTGTCCCAATTTTTGTTTTTTCTCTTTTATTTTTCCTTTTCTTTTTATGAACCTTTATGCCAATACCCTCACATCTTAAAAGGTCCATTAGATGAGCTGAGATAAAAATTCCATCTTGCTGATCACATATTTTATTAAGCTTCGCAATTTTCATAACCTCGAGCAAAGATTTTGTCCACCTCATCACTTTTTCATCCACAGACAACCCGATTTCTCTCTTGCAATCCAAACAGCCAGCCCCATCTCCAATCTGCAACATATACCCAGATGTTAACCCTTTTACAGGCACACCTTCATAAATACCATCACTCCCTTTAGCGATGTCAAATCCATTACCCGCAAAAATTAAACTTTCCTCACTTTCTCCCATGGATTTCTTTCCACTATCAGTTTCTGTTTTAATTCCCAATAAATATTTCTTCTCCACTAAACCTTTAATCAAATATTTCTCTTCTCCCCTATCCTTTAAAACCTCTTCGAGTTTCACTTCTCCCCTTTCCTCGGAATCCGTTGAAGTCTCCCTTTCCGACCAGTTTTCTGTTTCCCTATTATCTATAAAATTATCCTCATTAATTTTATCTTTCCCGTTTTCACTTATGGATCCTAGATTTGACTTTCTCATTTCTAAGTCATACACTTTACCCTCCTCGACATCCTCAAGTACCTCGTCTCTCTTTACTTCCCTTATACCTCCAAAAACACACTGTTGCTTTCGTGGAATTTCTGTGTGCTTTTCTTTCTTCCCCATACTACTAATTCGGAGAAGATCTAAAATATCTTCATCCTCTTTCTCCTCTTCCCCTTCTTCCTCCTCATCCACATTCCAACTTCTAAAATTTCCAAACAAGGGCATTCCTCCATATAATGTCCCGGTTCCCTACAAAAGAAGCAAACCCCCTTTTTCAAAGCTCCCATTTCTTTTCCTCTCCCTCTCTTTCCACCAAAAATCCGATAAGGTTTACATTTGTCTTTCTTTCTCTCATCACGCTTCTACTCAGCACCACTAATCCTCTCATCACGCTTCCGCTCGTCACCGCCGTTCCTCTCATCACGCTTCCGCCAATCACCACCAGCTGAAAATGCATTGACCTTGTCCCTTCCCCTACGAAGCTCCAAAGTGCTTTCCCTAACAAAAATTATCCCCATGGTAAAGCTCCAAGTCCATGAGGAACCAACCATTGCCTGTATATGACAAATGATGTTTTCGTACTCATCTGGGAGTTTCATAAGTAGTGTATTAATCTTACTCTCCTCAGATTCTACATATCCCGCACTTGTAAGCTCAACATATAACGCAGCAATATCATTGCAAAACTCTATCATGCTACCGCCTTTATAAACGTAGGCCTTTATTTCCTGTTTTACTAATTATTGCCTCTGAATAGTCTCACTCTTATAAATCTGAATTAGTGCTTCCCATATCTTTGAAGACTTGGTTATACTTAAAAGAGTGATAGCTATGGACTTAGACACATATCTAAGTATGAGATGTTTTGCTATAGTGTTTTTGTATTCCCATATTTTTCTGTCATTTTCTTCAGTTATAATCTTTACAAGTGGTACCATAGCTGAGAGCCTAGCTCTCCTCACCATAGGTGTCCCTTTTTCCTTCTACCATATTTCCCCATCCACGGAAAGATTTTTCCCTTCACCTTCTGTTGCATCTGAACTCTGGTTGATATTATAGGCAGCCTCAAATGAATCTCCATAGTAAGCTCCTCCAAAGCGAGGTGGCGGACATCTCACTTGTCCCGAAACAATTCCCCATAAGTGCTTCTCGAAAAGCAATCCCGCCATTGTAAACTCCTAATAAGTGAAGTCTGTTCCATTGAACATAGGCACCCTAGATGGTGGGCCCATAACCTGAAACTCTGAGACCTCCATTGGCCCTCAGAGTAAGCAGATCCAAAAGAAGCTAATCTAGATAATGCCGACTCCAAGTTGATATAAACCCAAATGACTGACCCCTTGACAGTCAAAACCCCAATATATATTCACCCTTGTGAAATAACACTTTCTGTGTGCTCAGTTCCACCACAGAATGCAAAGTTTGAATATGAGATTTGGACACATTCACCCACTTTGAATTTCCTTTAGAAATGCAGCCACCCTGGCAGACAAAAACTTTGACCGACTACACCCCTGTGTAGCCTGGACTCCCCTGAGTCTGGAGCAAAAACAATCACTGAAAATGGTCAAGTAAATTGTTAGTTATGGCTGGCCAAAGTTTGTCATTTATACAGGGTGCTCTCTGGGAGAGGCAGCTACCTACCCAAAATTTTCTAAGTCATATTCCCCCTCTAAAACTCTATCTACTAAAGTACGGCACCAATCAAATTACTCTGTCGCACAGAAAAGTACAGGTGCCGGTGTACTTTATGTACGACCATTGTACGACATGGCCAAAAAGTCGACACGTGTCAAATCAGGATTAGTTCCTGTAATCTCCGTAATTCCCGTAATCTAATGTTATCACGCCACGTGTCATCTGACGTGGCAAAGACCGTAAAACGCCAAAAATGCCTTTTCCGTGATCGTGGCGCCTATCGCGGTTATTCGATCAAAACCGGCTATAATCCTAGCCGCTATATAAATTCGACGCGCGGTATTTGTTTTGCTATCGAAACAAATGCGCGATTTCCGTTCTGTCCCCATACCGTACTTCGTACTAAAATAAACTGTATCTATGCGCTAAGTATCTATTCGCCGTTAAACGAATTAATCTACATGTAACGATTTATATATGTATTAAACCCTATATATCGTAATATGTGTCCTAGACTTAACGGCTAGAGCTAACGGCTACTTCAAATTGACGGACGGCAGGGACCAGGATCAATTCTTGGGTTCGTCAACTAACTTTTGTTAAGTCTACCTAATTTACCCCATGTCTTCTATAGAGATCTTAGGCAACCATGGCTCCTAGCTCCTATCCGGCCTTTAGTGAACTCAGAGTGTGGGGGCTTGGGAGGGAGTTAGAAGGGAACCCTCTGCCTTTTCTATCCATTCCTGGACCAAGAAAATCCACCCCCTCCCTCTCCTTTCTCTCTCCCTCTCCCTCTCCATCCACCCCTTCCCTCCCCCCTCCTCTCCTTTCCCTCCTCCTATCCTCCCCTCCCATCCCTCCTCTTCCTCTCATCATCTCCTCGACATCATCGTTGCATCATCTTTCGTTATCTCATCGTCATCGCCATCATTTTTATGTTCATCATCATCATGTTGCATCATCATCATCATTATCACATCGCATCATAATATCATCGTTTCCTGTATGTTTTCATCGCGATTAATTTTATCATGAACACATCATCGTGGATATAAATGCATGCCATTGTGTCATCTTGCATCATTATCATATCATGGTCATCATATCATCATCATCATTTATCTCCCGTTCATCACGTCATCGTTCATGTTCATCACCAGTCCATCATCATCTTCGCATCATTCTTCCGGTATCATCATCATCATCAATCATTCATCATGCCCCATCGCCATCTTCATCTTCATCATCGCCCCTCTTATCGATATCCATCTCTCGCGTATGTTTTGGTTGGATCTTTTATCCTCATCATCATCATCAGGTGGGATCATCTGCGTCTTATCATTCTCATCATTTTCCTTCATCCTGCTTCCATTATCCCATTCCGTTTCACCTCCTTTCCTCCCCTTCGCCCCCTCCCTCCCCCGTCTCTCGCCTTTTCCCTCTCCCTCTCCATCTCCCTCTCTGTCTCCCTCTCCTTCTCCTTCTTCTCCTTCTCCTTCTTCTTCCTCAACCTCTCCCTCTCCCTATCCCTCCCTCCCCCTCTCGTTCCCTCTCTCACCCCCTCACCTTCTCTTTCTTTTCCTCCCTCCCTCTCCCTCTCCTTTTCCCTCACCCTCTTGTAATTTAGAATTATGTGTTCCGTAGATAGGGCTAAAATAACTTAGAATATTTTCTAAATAGTCTGCTTGTAATACTCACCTTAAATAGTGTTACAGTAGCAAAAGTACAATAGAGTATATTTTACTTTTATAGGGACACCTGTCGGCAAGAGAACGTATGCACGTTTTATGGAGTGGCGCCGAGAGTCAACCACACATGTCACGCAATTCAAGATTGGATTCACAAGATCGGACGAACAGAATCTGAACCGGGTATTCCAGAAATATATGGTACGGTTCGACGGTACCATCGTCGATTGAATTTGTTCCAATGGACGCGATTCATCTAGGAACAAAAGCGTGATTCACGAGGGACCACAAGCATGATTCACGTGGGACAACAAGCGACGAAGCACTCAGGTGCTTCGTACTACTCGACCACAATTGGCTGGACTTTAGCGACTACCGCTGACTAAGCATCTAGAACGCTTTGTGTACCGTTTGATATCTGAAAATATCTGAATAAACATTATTTTGTAGTTTAGTGTAATAAAAAAATTGTGTTCCATTAATTAGGTTTTTGGAAAATAGTAATTAGGGGTTTTGAGGTAATAACGGTTCTGTAACGTACAGGTAGGATACTGTGTCGTTAGTCAGGGTAATAACCGCAGTAACAGTAACCCAAATTAGTGTAGACCAGTAGATACACAGTGTGAGTATATAACTTAGGACTTAGCCAATATTGTAGTATCGAGTTTTGGGAATATGATTTTCTAAAGGCAGTTTTTGGGAAACTTCCGGACATCATATCTTATGGTTTATTGGGTCATATGAGCTGCAATTTTGGGAATTGTCAGTTTACTATGTTGTGTCAAATTTGAGGCATATTGGCCTTTTGAGTCATATTCTGTGTTGGATCAAAGTTGGCTGTTGAGTAGGTGTTTTGATAGTTTTATGTTGTTTTAATGTCTACTTCCACTACTACTGGTGGTTCTCCTCCTGCAACGGTGGTTGTAGAACAACACGTTATGGGCCTTTCGTCAAGAATTCCTATCTTGAATGGCCAAAAGTATACGTACTGGGCGCCGATGGTCGAATCCTTGTTTGAAACTGTTGACTTATTAGCGGTCTTGTATGGCTCCCTTGTTGACAAAGATCCAATTTGGGCGAAAAAGAATTCAATGGCAAGGAACAATCTAATTCTTTGTATTTCAGAAAATTTGGTCATGTCTCGAGTGAAAATGAAGAAGGCGAGCGAGATTTGGACTTTACAGAAATATGCTTTTGAGAAAACGAATGTTCATGAGAGACTTTTTGTGGCAGGAAAAATTTGGGGACACAAATACTTGAGGGAAATATGGTCGGGTATTGTGACAATTTTCGTGCACTTATTGATGCACACTCTTCTGCTAGGGGGTCATTTCCTGATTTTCAACAAATAACTCTGCTTATTAGAGGTCTCGTTAGTAGCTTGAAAGGTATGTCTGCTCAGCTAAAGAGTCATTATAAAGCTAGCTGGGTATTTAAGTTAGCGTACAATCTTATAATGGAGGAAGAGACTAATACTAAGCTCCTTGAGGGAGAAGGAAAGGTTGAAGCTTTTGCAACAGACTTTGACAAAAGAAATTATGTTAATCAGAACAGGAGTCAGTTTAATCAAAATCAGAATCAGTTTAATTAGAGACAGAATATGCCATCTTCTACTACTTGTTTTTATTGTTATGAGAAGGGTTATGGATACAGGTATTATCCTAAACTGAAAAAGGCTAATGAGACAGGTTTATACTGGCCAGGTTGGCTATAGAGCCAGTATCACAGAGGTTTTTTTGGAAATCAAACCTGTGGAAATACTTTTTTTTTAGCTTTTGCAATTGATGCAGATGAGTCTCTAAGCTTCAATGAGCAAGAGGAAGCGGAGTTATTTGCTATGGCGACAGTCATAGAGGGTTCAAAGGATCCACGATGGATCATGAACATAGGAGCGTCAGCCCACATGTGTTGGAACTGGGCAACTTTTACAAATCTCCAGCAAACGTCTCCAAAGAGTATCTACTATACTTGTGGCATGAGTGTTCAAACCTCAGCTCCGGGTGATGTATCTTTGATGGTAGATGTGGGGGGAAAGGCGATAGAGAGAAGCCTTCACAATGTTTTGTATGTTCCAAACTTTAAGAAAAATCTTTTTTCTACATCCTTAGTGGAGAGTAAAGGTTGAAGTTGTTCTAAAAGGAGGTAGACGCTAGACAAGTTGTTAGCAGGAAAGGGAAATTAGCAGTAACAGGAACTAGAGATGCTAGCAAAATGTACCGGATGGGCTTGGCTGAATATAAAGAAAATGATGTCCTCTACTTTAGTGTCCAATCTGATAATGAGTTGTAGTATAAAAGATTAGGGCATATGAATTATGATAGTCTTAAGAAAATGGTGAACTCGGGAAAAGTTGCGGGAGTTTCTCTTAGATCTTATCCTATAAAATCATGTGATGGTTGTTCACTGGGCAAGATCCACAAATTGCCGCTTCCACATGAAACAGACCACTGATCGGAGAAAGTTCTGCAGCTAATACATTCTTATGTTCTCAGTTCTTCTCAAGTAGCTTCAGCTTCAGGCGTCCACTATATGGTTACATTCACATATGACTACTCGAGGTACACCAAAGTTTACTTCATGAAGCATAAAAGTGAAGTGTTTACTCACTTCAAACACTACAAAGCGTGGGCAGAAAAGCTTCATGGAGTTCCAATCTTAGCGCTGAGATTGGACAATGGGGAAAAATACAAATCGAAGGAATTCGAAGGGTTTATCCTTCATGAAGGTATCAGCCACAATCTAACTATTCCATATACACCAACACAAAATGGTGTTTATGAGAGATTAAATAAGATAGTGACAAAGAGTTCTTGATCTATGCTTGTAGATAAAGGGCTAGATCTAAAATTCTGGGTTGAAGCACTTAACAGTGCTTTTTATATTAACAACATAATTGCTTCTAGATCTGTTAGCACTACACCTTATGAGCTTTGGATAGGAGAGAAACCTGATGTTAGTCACTTTAAGATCTTTAGCAGCAAGTGTTTTATTCTAGATACTTCACAGAATAGATGGAAAATGGATACTAAGGGCTTACCGCGAATTTTCATGGGGTATGATGATAATGCAAAAGG
Organism: Zygnema cylindricum; assembly: GCA_037447655.1. NCBI lineage: Eukaryota > Viridiplantae > Streptophyta > Zygnematophyceae > Zygnematales > Zygnemataceae > Zygnema > Zygnema cylindricum. The sequence goes on along the minus strand of JBBHKE010002999.1, from coordinate 210,224 downwards.
TTATAGAGTTTTTGTATTTGAGAAACATAAAGTGGTTATCTCTAGAAATATCCAGATTAAAGATGCGATAGATTTGGTTAACTCTTTTAAATTACCAGACAAACTGGCAAAGGAAAAACATGAATATGTCATCTTTCACCATACGCAGCTAGTTTACTTTCCACAACCAAGTGGGACTACTCTTCCTTTAATTCCCTTAGTGACTTCACAAGATGCTTCACCACACGTTGCACCTCACGTGGAACAAACATTTACACCGTCTCGTCCACAACAGGTCGCGGATCAGCCAAGGTAGTCAAATAACAGGTTGTCGACGATTTTAACCTTAAAATTTACGGGGGAAAAGAGATCTAGCAGCCGTCTGCAAGCAAGCTTTCACTTCGCTTTTTTTGCAGCTACAGAGGAGCCTTTAACAATTGAGGAGGCCTTTTCATCACCCGAGAGAAATCACTGGATCGAGGTGGCAAACGATGAAATGAAATCTATTATGGTGGCACAGACGTGGGAGCTGGTGGATCTTCCTCCCAGGCAGAAAAGCCATCGGCAGCAAATAGGTGTTCAAGGTGAAGTTGAACCCAGAAAGCACTATTGAAAGGTATAAGGCCAGACTAGTGGCCAAGGGGTATAATAAAAAAAAAGGTATTGATTTTGAAGAAACCTTCTCTCCAGTTGTTAGATTTCCTACTGTCAGAATTTTGCTAAGTTTAGCGGCTATACAGATTATGAAAACACATCAAATGGATGTCAAAAGTGCTTTCTTCAATGGAGAGTTGGAAGAGACCATCTACATGAAACAACCTGATATGATGTAGAATAAGGAAAGGAGGAATTGGTGTGTAAATTGATGAAGTCTTTGTATGGGCTGAAACAAGCCCCGAGACAATGGAATTTGAAGTTAGATGAGTTTTTGATTGGGCTAAGTTTTAAGAGAATTAGCTCAGATCAATCTCTATATGTTCTACAAGGGGAGGATGGGATACTTTACATTGCTGTATATGTGGATGATCTATTATTAATAAGTAAGTCAATGAATGAAATAAACCGCATTAAAACAGCTTTAAGGTCTAGGTTTGAAATGAAGGACCTCGGAGAGGCCAAGTATATCTTAGGTATACACGTACAAAGAGACAGAAACAAAACGCTGATTATGTTGACTCAGAAACAAACAATAGGTAACATATTGGAAAAATTTGATATGAAAGATGTGAAAGGATCTCTAACTCCTATGGAATTTAGGAAAAAATCGGAAGGAATTGTGTCAGACTCAGGTATAATGGTTTGTGAGAGTTTAGAGACAAGGGAGGAAGAGTTTATGGCTTCAAAGCCATATAGACAAGTAGTTGGAAGTCTTATATACTTTATGAATTGTACGAGACCCGACATTGCAGCCGCTGTGGGAGCCTTGTGAAGAAGTCGAATCCTAAAAAGGCAGATTGGGAAGCAGCAAAAAGGGTGTTGAGATATCTTGCAGGTGCTCGAAATCTTTAGCTTATACTCAGAGGATGAGAGGTGAAAATACAGACGTGGAGTGATGCTACCTATAGAGACATGCCATGCCGGAATCTACGACCGGCTTTGTTCTAAAGATAAAAGATGGAACTTGCTGCTAGAGTACCAAATTACAAAAGGTTAAAAATCAATCCACAATGGGGTCAAAAAATATGGCAGCAACTTCCGCCCTGTAGGAGCTATTATGGGTCAAGTCCATTTTACACGAACTTGGGTATATGCAAATTGCTCCTCAAGCTATCTGGTGTAACAACCAGACAACCATAGCAATCACCTCTAACCCCAACCATCACTTTAACAGCAAACACATTTTCGTGCATGAGCATACAACCATGAAATGACATGCATCACACCCAATTAGCGTTGCCAAGAATGTATCGACTGCACATATGTATGCCAAAACCAGAGGGCAAAGAATATATAACATCAAAAATATTAATGAATCAGCTCAAGAAAACAAACAAACATATAAAAGTACAACTACAAGTTTCGTAGGTAGAGAGGGGAAAAGGATGGAATTCCCAAATTTGCGACAGTAGCCACTAGGCCCTGAAGTCTTCAATATTCCCTACAACAGTCCAACTGCAAAAAACAAACTCTCCTTAACCGAATGAGACCTCCGAGAAAACCGGCACTCCCAAAGTCAAAAGAAAAAAGAGACAAACGACAGAAACCACGCAACAACGATAATACACACAAGATTCACACTCCAGAATTCGCAGAGCACGACAAATGAGGCACAGTCTGGAGGGAAACCTTGCAGGCTGGCTTGCGCCGGTAGATTAGGTAAGGACTTAGTACAGAAAAGAGAGCTCAGGAAAGCTCAGAGACAAAGCTAACCAGAGACTAAGGATCAAGAAAGAGAAACCCTAACTCAACAACCAACCGATACTAAATATATCGCAGAGGAATGCTAACTGAAAACTTAAAAGAGGTTCGACAAATCCCGAGAATGTAGATTGCCAGAAAAGGACAACTCTCCAATGTTGGATTCCCGTGCTGTAATTTGCATTTAATCCTACGCGGCCATATAGCTTTTATCCTATGTTGTCGCCTATCGTACAGCTACACTAATTTCTATATGTCTCTGAGCAAGCAGCTTTTTATGTACAAATGCTGCCAGTTTCTAGAGGTGGCCGCTAAATGGCCACCTCGAGAAGCCTAACATCTACACCGCGAGGATGAAAACCCTCCCTACGCTACAAAAATAATGCATGAACCTCCGAGGGTTCACGACTTCGACATGTGTCAAGTATGTAACCGTTTGATTCCATAAGATATCAGGCTTGGAGCCGTTCGAATTCGCGAAATCTGATGCCGTACAGCAATCTGATTTCATGTCGGTAACATGGTAAGACCTCAGTTTCGTCCGTATCTTCAACTGAACACTCCGCCACTAACCTGTTATATTCCCTTATACCCCAATTAGTATAAGAATCCACTATAATACTCACGGACGTCTTGCGACATGATAGTTGTCGTGCATGAGCAAACAACCGTGAAATGACAGTCATCACACCCAATTAGCGTTGCCAAAAATGTATAGACCGCATATATGTATGCCAAAACCAGAGGGCAAAGAATATATAACATCAGAAATATTAATGAATCGGCTCAAGAAAACAAACAAACGAATAATAGTACAACGACAAGTTTGGTAGGTAGAGAGGGAAAAAGGAGGGAATTCCCCCCCCCCCCCAAGCTTATTAGCCTACAGGGGAGCTGGGAAGGAAAGCCGGTAGGTGGCCACATCCATGGCAAAACCACTGTCTTGCCGAAATAGCGTGCAAAGGTGGGACAAAGCACTCCATGTGAAATCCTAGATTGCAATAGTCGCTGAGAAGCATCGACGTTTCTTCGTCAGAACGCCGAAACAACTGACACTCGGTGGCCTCAGTAATCGGCATCCGCCACGGATCCATAATGTGAGAGAGATCAGGTAGGTAGCAAGGAGCATAATTTTTCGAATGTTCTCTTAAAGTCCGCGTGTCGGCCCCCTTGTGGCTTAATAATCCATAGGAGTCGATTTTGGTGATCCTTAATATGAGAGACGAGACATCCATGTCAAGTGTGTCAAATGTTTGTCGGACGCAAATATACATTGTCCCCCACCCGATAGGGTTTTTGTTGTGGCCGCTAACTGCCGCTGCGAGTTGTTGCAAACCGTAAGGAGTCGCGATGTTGAGCAATCTGCTAGTTTTCAAAGGCCATTGGGATTTCCCTAGCAAAAAGCAAAGCCCGGTTAGTTAGTTCTTCCAAAAAAAGAGAATCAAACATAAGCGGCAAAGGAAAACTAGCCGCTTTCCGTATATTTCTACCGAGCAGTGGCTCTCGACCAAATAACACATAATAAAGACTGAAATTTGCTAAGTTGGCCTGTACAGACATGCGATAACCCATGACAATATATCCTAATGATCATCCCACATAGTAATCTGTTTCTCCAAGCAATGTTTACGCAGAGCCCGCTTAAATGTTTGCACCACCCTCTTTGCCAAACCATCTGCCTGGGGATGATCTCGACTTGTATGACGGTGATCGATCAATGCCTCATCTAGCATTTCCTGAAATTCCCCACGGAACTCGGTCCCTTGGTCCGTAAGGACTTCTGTTGGAGCTCCAAATCGGAGGAGCACATGCTCTTTGAAAGGAGCCGTGGTGAGTTTGGCAGTTTTGTGCGTGAGGGCCACAACTTCCACCCATTTGCTGAAATTCTCGATCATGATCATGAGGTATTGCTTGCCCCTTCGCGAGACGGGAAAAAGACCGATCACACAACCACCTGTAGAAAAGTCCTCGGATAGGCAAAGGTTGAAGTGTAGTCTGACGGTTAGAGAAGGAGGTCCGTAATTGGTCACATGTGCTACATCCTTCTAACATGGCCACAACGTTTGCCTGCATGCCTGACCACCCATAAGGTGCGTGTACCAAACTCAAAGTCCGTTTAGTACCATAATGTCCCACATCAATATGAATGTGATCGATAAGTGATAGGCGTTCTGTCGGCTGAGGAACATGCTGATGACTTCCATCTGCGAGGAGACGGATAAAAGAACCTCCCATCCATAAGTAATTTTGAGCTCTTTTACGAACACGCTCCTCCTCTCCTGGTGTGGTGCATGTTTGAAAGGACAGGGTGGATAAAAATAGGACCAGAGCGCTGTCCCACCATGGATCGTGTTCAGTATTGCGAACAATGGGACCCAAAAAACTGTAGACCAAATATGCTCCAGCAGACAGCGATGCAAGTGGTTCGTCATCAAAATCCTGTCGTTCTCTATCATCGGCAGAATTGGGTAAGGGGTTTCGGGAAAGACCATCAACATTCAAACTGAGGAGCCCGGGTCGATAAATGATCTCCATATCGTATTCCTGCAAAATAAGAGCCCAGCGGGCTAACTTGCCCGATAGTTTGTCATTAGTCATGAGCCAATGCAATGGTTGATGGTCAGTAAGAAGCGTAAAAGGTTTGCCATAAAGGTAATGGCGGAAATGCGCAATTCCCCAAACTGCAGCCAGGCACTCCCCCTCATAACTACTATAGTTTGACTCCCCTTGATTGTTGCTTCGACTTGCATAAGCCACCACATATTCCTCACCTGTAAGCTCACGCTGAGTTAGGATGGCAGCGATATCGGGCTTACCAAAGTGTGTTTGAAGGCAAAATGGTAACTTATGATTTGGTGGACGGAGAATGGGAGCGGTGGACAGTGCCTTTTTTAATCCCTGAAATGCCTCAATGTGCGGGGGTCCTCATGTAAACGACACTGATTTTTTCAAGAGTTCATTTAGTGGGGATGCAAGCGTGCTAAACCCAGAAACAAACCTCCGATAATAATTAGCCAAACCTAAGAATGCACGCAAGCTCGTTAAATCTGTGGGGACCGATAGTTTACTGATCGCTTCTACCTTGGCTTCTAGAGGAGTGATTCCCTCGGAGGAGATAAAATGCCCCAGATATGGTACCCCTTTAGCCCCGAAGATGCATTCGGCCGGGTGGCATTTGAGACCCACCTTTTTCAACTCCTTTAATACCCACTCTATATGGGCTACGTGTTCCTCAATAGAGGCTAAAGCAATAATCAAATCGTCAATGTAACACCGGGGGAACTTACATCCCCCTAAGACTGAGTACATAACCTTTTGAAATACGCAGCATTTTTCAAGCCTAAGGGCATAACTGACCATTCCCAACGCCCATCACTTCCCTAAAATGCCATCTTATGTCGGTCTTTTTCCTCTATTTCAATTTGGTTAAAACCTTGTCGTAGATCCAGAATGCTCAAATATTTAGCCTCTCCGACGTCATCAAAAATGTCCTCCGCCAAAGGCATTGGATGTCGGTCCTGGATTGTACGGGAATTCAGTTCTCGATAGTCCCCGCACATGCGACGCTCTGTGAAATTCTCCTCTGCATCTTTTTTACGAGGCATGACGGTAGGCGCCGCAAAGGTGGAGTCTAATGTATAAATCAGTCCTGCATTTTCTAACTCTGCGCATCGTTTGTCCACTGCTTCCCATTCAGTTTCTGATAGACGATGCTTAGGTTTGAATATGGGTCTGTCATCTTCTAGGTCAATGGACATTCTGTAGGTGGTGTGTCGACCTAGATCTTTCATGGAGTAAGCGAACGCCTCTTTGTGTTGGTTTATGACTCTGTCTAACAGTTCATGTTCCGGTTTCGTTAGTCCCATCCCAAATTTCCATGTTGGTTTTTCAGGTGCGTTGATGGTAATGGCTTCCTTTGCCTGTGCAAATGCTAGCTGCTCATCCGCGACTAAAGATTGTCCCAGCTCATACTCAACTGGGGGCTGATGGAAACAATTGACTGCATGATGCCAACTTCTAGATAGAAATGCAGCTGTCCAATGTGGGACTGCGTGTACTGGTATCGAAGATCTAGCCGCTGTGTATTATGGGATGGACCAACTCATGTGACTAGGTTCTACGAAATAGTGTGATTTGTGTTAGACTTGGCAGAATGAGGAAAAAGAGAGAGCTGAAAAGTTGTACCCTGGAGAGAAGGTGAGGATTTAGAGCAGTGTTTTTGAATGGTGTATCCCCCCCCCAACGGATTGAGACTGATGATTCTGTGCGTATCGACCGGCTGCAAACCCTATGCCTAACACAAATGACAGTGACTGAGGATCCATAAAACGACCAAGTAAGGTGCAGCGCTGCAGCTCAGTGAGTCCTAGGGCAGCGGTTGTGTCTGGAATGAAATAGAGGAGGAGTTGTCTCTCCGCAGCAGTAGGTTCTTCTAGATTGCCTGTGTGAGTGTTATGAAGCATACACGGTCCGTTATGTGAATATCAATGGGAGTGTGGATATGCGATTAGTGTAGGAAGTGCACGTAACGGCTGGCCAGGGATGTTAAGACAAAATGCAGGAGGATAGTATGTCTGGACACATGTCTGAACCTTATGAAATGGAAGAAGTGCTTCATGGATGAAAAGTTTAGGTGGTCGAACAGCTAGGTTAGCTTCTCGGAGCCAGCATATGCCCACCAGATTTCTCCACTTGGAACGAACCCGGTGGGCCAACGACCCATGGTGTGCGGCATTGAGTATTAGTGGCGGTCCAATTAATGATTGAATAAGTTTGTAGTTTGCGAGAACTGTGGGTCGGAGGTCATTATGAGCTGCGATGTTTTCTAAGACGTATCGAAAGGGACGGTAAGTGACTGAAAGAAATACATAAGACTTACTACCTCAAAGAACAGTTTAGTGCGCGGATCCGCTAGACCTAAACCCTTCCGGACTCTAGACTTACCTTGACATTCCCAACATGCGAAAAGGAGGTCGATTGGTTCTAACTCCGCCAAATAATGATTACCCATCAGACGGATATCCTGTGGTAAAGCTGAATGCATGTTGTGAAAAGCAGACTGCGGTAAGAGGTGAGGGTATTCTTCACGTAAGATTTGACAGTGATGCAACTGAGCGCGTCTAGCCAAAGGGTCAATATCTACAGAATAATATTGCTTGATTAGAATACTGTTCCTAAGGCAAGAGAGAAGTGTGGTACATATACCTGCAAAAAGGTCTAAGATAACGAGAATGTCCGGGTTACGTTGTAAGCTGACTGGTTTCCATTAAATGAGGGGAAACCCGGAAGGATCCATGGCAATAGCGGGTGGATCTGGAATAGTGGATAAAGGATACGGTACAGTGAACTTATACAATCTGTTAAAATCTATCCAGTCAATAATAAAACCTGGGGTGCCAAATAATTTCGGTATTCCGGAGGGGTCTGGTAAGATTTCTTGCGCTTTTAAAGATTCAAGAATATCAGCACCCATGCCAACTGTAGCATTGGCTGGTAAGACAAATGCCGACTAAGCCATAGTAGGCATGGGTTGCCGGGCCGAGATAAGAGGTAAGCAAACTTTGCGGTTTGGAAAATTGTTTGGTCTGTACGAAAATGTTTGATCATACATATCAACCCCCCCCCCTACTCAGAAAATGAAGTCTTGGCCGACCAAGCACTCATAATCACTACACTTGGTGACCAAGGCGTGAACGTATATTTCTGCAAAAATCGGATTACGATTGACACTGAAACTGAGAACATAGTGGTTTTTTTGTCATACCTAAGACTGGTTTTGTGGTTCCTGCGGAAGTCAACAAACGTGTGGTAGTGGGTTGTACTGTATCTGCACTAAGACCTATTTTCTTGGCAAAATCTGATATAAGAATAATGGGTTTCGCCCCTGTGTCCATGAGAGGTACAGCTTGGGCTACCCCATTAACTGTGAACACACCTAACTTGTTATCCAGAAAACTAATGTGTGGAGTAAGACTGGAACGCTCTTCAAGAGTAATTGCTTGAAGAGATAGGGTACTACGATGGTTTTGAAGCGCTGGTAATGCATTTGCAGATTTCTTTAGATTTGAGGATTTAGCCTCACTATTTGGTTCGGGAAGCATAATGGACAGTATTGCTAATTGTTCCTTGACCTTATAAGCATCTTATATACTCCCTTCTAGAATGGTTAAGGCCTCAGCGGTGATGCCAGAGGCTGTTTCCCGGATAAGGGTTTTAGGTTCTTTAGCGAAAGATAATGGTATGCGAGTGTTAATGGATTTAAACTCACAATTATGATCGAGAGTCCCTTTGAAAAGGGCTGCCCGCTGTTGGACAGTTGACTTTGTGAGAGATCGCCCGGCAAAAGAGGGCATATGGACTACGCTACGGGCCATTCCAGTTAATTGCAGTTTGACCTGCGCCATTAGCGCGGCAAACTGCTCCTTCATCATGGCTGCCATGGCTGCCATGGTTGCCTGCATCTCTGCTCTATCTCGGTCCCTCCCACTGATTTTGGTGGGAGAGTCATTCTCTTCCCCTTTCCATGGAGTGACAATTTAGCCGAGCGAGCAAGTATACCAACGTTTTTAATTTGATTTTGATAACTGAAATCCGGATTTTTAATATGACATTGCTGTACGTAATGACCTGTTTGATTGCAGTGAGTACACGTGGCTGCCTTGTCTGGACAGCCGCGTGCGTCGTGACCACCGTGACCGCACCGGAAACATATTAACACACTAGGCGACGTTGGTAACGATCCCATGGCGGGGGCCCTTGTTGGGAGTCTTGGGTTGGGCCATGGGTTGCGCGGGTTAGGATTATAGTTAGGATTTGGATTAGGGTAATCTTGAGATGAAGGTTTCCGCTGCTCGTGAGCGTCCCACCAGCTGGTCTGCATTTCGTACTTCACACCATACTCTGCAGCCTGCTCGAAAGTTAATTTAAGGCCATATGCTTCAGTCAGACAGTTCTGAATGAACCGTCGAGATTATGTGAGAAACTGACCCACAAATTTTTGTACCGCCTCAGCCCCTCACATGAGATCCGGTAAGGCTTCACGCAAAGTTTCCATACGTGACCGCAATGCCGGGGCTGTTTCACCAAGTCTACGTTCAAAATTAATTAACTCTTTGACTTGGTCAAGATTCTGCATTCGATACTCGTCATGTAATAAATAAAAAATTAACGAGATTAGATCTTTTAAAGGGACTAGCATAACCGGTCTAGCCAGAATTGCAGCCCTAGCTGCCATTGCAAATTGATGAGGGACCTCAGGTATTTCAGGTGAAACTTCGTTGCCTGTGGAGTCATAAACTGCCAAGACAGGGGGTTGGAAAGGAATTTCGGGGCTGCCAATTATGGCTAACGCTCCGGAATAGGCGGGTGCTATTTCAGTCATACCACAAATTTCCTCATATTTCCGTGTATAAAGAGATAGGGCAAATCCTCTGAGGTATCTCCCTAGCAAAGAAAAAGCGACCCGCAGATCGTAACAGTCTTGGTACCGAAACGCAAGGTCACGCATTTTTGTATTGAAAAGCATGCGAAAGTGGGACAAAGACATGGTGTCTTTCAGACCTGAAAAACATAAATGATGTTTACCATTTCCGGTGTCAATGGACGAGGCCATGTCCATGCTGAAAGGACTGTGATTAGTGTGTATGGTACTGCCCAATGAGAAAATTGACGGCGGTAAACTTAGACCCTGTATGTCAAGCGAGTCGGTGTCTGAATCTTCCCTCGAACTATGGGTGAAAGATGAAAAAACAGAGAACGTAGATCTATGGATAGAAGAAAGACCAGATCTCCACTGACAGGATGATCCTAAAAATGGAGAATGAACTGCTGAGTTTAGAAAAGGTATAGGAGGGGAGCCGGCTGTAATCAATTCTCTGGGCGGCCCCCGGTAAGCACCTGAGCTTTTGGTGGTACCAGCCAAGAACTGTAAATTATTCCATTCCGTTGGCATGTAACAACAGATGGTCCTATCCGGATGCAGCTAAATGCCGAACACACACAAAAGTATGCTAATAACCGCAACCCAGACACGCCACGCAATTCGGTCTATCTTGTATCACCGGAGTCAGTCTATTCGTAAACTGTCTTTTTCAATCTCACTCACGTCACGCCATTCCAAGCAAACTCATGTCACCTATGCAAGGCCACTTGCAGCCAGATATAATAATCAAAAAACTATTCAGGGCCACCACGACCAGATGTAATAAAGAAAGAAACTGTTCAGGGCCAACACGACCAGATGTAATAAAGCAGGAAACTATTCAGGGCCAACACAGCCAGATGTAATAAAGCAAGAAACTTTTAATCAAGACCGATCAAGGTCAGATCTAAGACCATGCAACGATGATGTCCTAGGCGAAGGGAAAACGCAGCCTTCGGCAAGATATTTAACCCTCTAAACGAGTGGCTTGATAACCTATATCGCGCCTGCACCCACAAGGATTGGTTGCTCACCTAAAGCAATAACATCTAGTAGGATATTTTAAATATTCCCTAACGATGCTCCAGTTCCAAGTTATCGTAATTACACCACAGCTCAATGCCAAAGTAGTTAGTAGCCTGTTAGGGTACGCGTATCAGCTTTAAGCCACTCTCTACCCAATTATAAAAGCAGTTATAATTTTAAATGATAATTCGTGCAAGCTAATTTATATATGTTTAAATGTATATATATATATATACATTTTCTGGGTTTTTAATATGGATATTTTTTTTTTATAATTTTTTAGGTTTGCTAGGTTTTCTGAGTGAGTTAATCCGATAGATAGATAGAAATAAAAACTATACCGGATTTACAGATAAAATCAACAATATCCAACTCACAGCCCACCAAGCAATGAAACCCTAAAAAATTGAGAATGAAAACAAATTAGAGTAATCCAAAGAAAGAAACTAGACTGGAAAGAAAACAAAACAACTAATCAATGCTTGACTTAAAAAGAAAGACAAATTATAGCACGAGAATATTTGCGACAGTAGCCACTAGGCCGTGAAGTCTTCAATATTCCCTACAAGAGTCCAACAAGCAAAAAACAGACTCTCCTTAACCAGATGAGACCTCCAAGAAAACTGGCACTCCCAAAGTCTAAAAAAAATGGAGACAAACGACAGAAACCACGCAACAACGATAATACACACAAGATTCACACTCCAGAATTCGCAGAGCATGACAAGTGAGACACAGTCTGGAGGAAAACCTTGCAAGCTCGCTTGCGCCGGTAGATTAGGTAAGGACTTAGTACAGAAAAGAGAGCTCAGGAAAGCTGAGAGACAAAGCTAGCCAGAGACTAAGGATACAGAAAGAGAAACCCTAACTCAACAACCAACCAATACTAAATATATCGCAGTGGAATGCTAACTGAAAACCAAAAAAAGGTTCGACAAATCCCGAGAATGTAGATTGCCAGAAAACGACAACTCTCCAATGTTGGATTCTCGTGCTGTAATTTGCAACTAATCCTAAGCGGCCATATGGCCTTTATCCTTTGTTGTCGCCTATCGTACAGCTACACTAATTTCTATATGTCTCTGAGCAAGCAACTTTTTATGTACAAACGCTGCCAGTTTCTAGAGGTGGCCGCTACATGGCCGCCTCGAGAAGCCTTACATCTACACCGCGAGGATGAAAACCCTCCCTATGCTACAAAAATAATGCATGAACCTCCAAGGGTTCACAACTTGGACATGTGTCAGGTATGTAACCGTTTGATTCCATAAGATATCAAGCTTGGAGCCGTTCAAATTCGCGAAATTCGATGTCGTACCGCAATCTGATTTCATGCTGGTAACATGGTACGACCTCAGTTCTGTCCGTATCTTCAACTGAACACTCCGCCACCGACCTGTAATATTCCCTTATACCCCAATTAGTATAAGAATCCACTATAATACTCGCCGACGTCTTGCGGCATGACAACATGGATGTTAGACTTCACTTTATTAGAGAAAAAATACTTGCAAAAGTTGTTAAATTGTGTTATTTACTGGAAAAGAAGATGGTGGCCGACATGTTAACAAAAGCCCTTCCTGCTTCTAAGTTTTAGTTTTGTAGAGATGCTATTGGAGTAAGTGAGTAATTGAGTCTAAAAATTTAGGGGAGTGTTGTAATTTAGAAATATTTATTTCAGTAGATAGGGCTAAAATAACTTAGAATATTTTTGAAGTTGTCTGCTGTAATACTTACCTTAATTAGTGTTAGAGTAGCAAAAGTACAATAGAGTATATTTTAATTTTAGAAGGACACGTGTCGGCAAGAGAACGTATGCAAGGTTTACATAGTGGCGTTGAGAGTCAGCCACACGTGTCACGCAATTGAAGATTAGATTCACCGGATCAGACGAACGGAATTTGAACTGGGTATTTTGCAAATATATGGTACGGTTCGACGGTACCATCGTCGATTGAATTGGTTCCAATGGACGCGATTCATCTAGGACCAAAAGCGTGATTCACGAGGGACCACAAGCGTGATTCACGTGGGACAACAAGTGACAAAGCACTTAGGTGCTTCTTACTACTCAACCACGGTTGGCTGGAATTTAGCGACTACCGTTGACTAAGCATCTGGAACGCTTTGTGTACCGTTTGACATCTAAAAATATCTGAATAAACATTGTTTTGTAGTTTAGTGTAATAAAATATAGTGTTCCATTAATTAGGTTTTTGGAAAATAGTAATTAGGATTTTTGATGTAATAACGGTACTGTAACGTACAGGTAGGATACAATGTCGTTAGTTAGGGTAATAACAACAGTAAAAGTTACCCAAATTAGTGTAGACCAATAGATACACACTGTGAGTATATAACTTAAGACAGAGCCAATTTTGTAGTATCCAGTTTTTGGAATATGAATTTGGAAAGGCAGTTTTTGGGAAACTTTGAGACATCATATCTTATGGTTTATTTGGTCATTTGAGCTGCAATTTTGGGAATTGTCAGTTTACTGTGTTGTGTAAAAGTTGAGGCATATTGGCCTTTTGAGTCATATTCTGTGTTGGATCAAAGTTGGCTGTTGAGTAGGTGTTTTGATAGTTTTATGTTGTTTTAATGTCTACTTCCACTACTACAGGTGGTTCTCCTCCTACAACGGTGGTTGTAAAACAACACACCCCACTCTACCTCTCCCCCTCCCTCTACCTCTCCCTCTCTCTTTCCCTCTTCCTCTCCCTCTCTCTCTTACTCTCCCTCTCTCTCCTTTTCCCACTCCCTCTCCCTTTCCCTCTCTTTGACCCTCTCCCTTTCCTTCTCTTCTCCCTCTCCCCTCCCCTCTCCCTCTCCCTCTCCCTCTCCCTCTCCCTCTCCCTCTCCCTCTCCCTCTCCCTCTCCCTCTCCCTCTCCCTCTCTCTCTCCCTCTCCGTGACCATCTCCATTGCTCTCTCACTCCCTCTTCTTCTCATTTGTCTCTTCCCTCCCTCTCCCTCTCTTTTTCCCTCACCCCGCTCTACCTCTCCCCCTCCTTCTACCTCTCCCTCTCCCTCTTCCTCTCCCTCTCCCTCTTACTCTCCCTCTCCCTCTCCCTTTCCCTCTCCCTCTCCCTCTCCCTCTCCCTCACCCCCACCCTCTCTCTCTGTCTCCCTCTCCCTCTCCCTCTCCCTCTCCTTCTCCCTATCCCTGTTCCTCTCCGTCACCCAAACCCTCGCCCTCACCATCACCCTTCCCCTCTCCCTCTCCCTCTCGATGACCATCTCCATCACTTTCTCACTCCCTCTCGTTCTCTTTCGTCTCCTCCCTCCCCCTATCCCTCTCCCTCTCCCTCTCCCTCTCCTTCACCCTTGCCCCCTCTTTCCCCCTTTCCCTCCCCCCCTCTCTCTCCCTCGCACCCCTTCTTTCTCCCTTGGCCCCCTCTTTTTCTCCACCCTCTCCCTCTCCCTCGCTCACACCTCTCTCCCTCTCCCTCTCTCGCTCCCTCTCCCTCTCCCACTCCCTCTCCCTCTCCCTCTCCCTCTCCCTCCCCCCGTTCCACGCTGCCTTCCTCTCCCTCTCCCCCTCTCTAATGTCGTCTCCACATCCATTTTATAGATGTGCTTTTTACTGGCTGGCTCGATCGCCACAATTATCCGTAATGAGTCAAATTTCACTATGCATATGTCTCAGTGTAATCTACTCCTTCCCTTTGCTGAAATCGTTTGCAAACTAGCTTAGCCTTGTATTTAATCACTTGTCAAGTAGCATCACGTTTGGTCTTAGAGATCCACTTCGCGTCATTCGCCTTCTTCCCCTCCGGTAAATCTACTTCCTCGAATGTACGATTTTCAACAATGGACTTGAATTCTCTTTCCCAAGCTGGTTGCCATTTTGACTCCCAATCTTTTCTCAATTTCTCGTGTTGGTATAAGATTGAGGGTAACTGGCGGAATTTTCACAAAGTGATTGCTAGAGGAGGAAATCCTCCTCTATTGCCGCCGAAATAAAGTAGTGAGTATTTTCGGCATTTCCTTTTTTTTTTATCATACAACAAACGTGTCGGTTTCCTTCCTCTTTTATCTCTTATACTCCTTCGTAATTGAACATCTTCTTCAACATTCGGTTCCATTTGAGTTACACTCGGCAAACTAGATTTAGAATTTTGAGAATTTCGACATTCTAGGGACATTCGGGAATTGACACTTTGAGATTCAATGTCAATGTCCCCAATGTCATCCCTAATGTCCAATTTTCTTTTCCCCCTGTTAACATTAGACTCCGACTCAGATTCATTTTCCGAATATGATCCTTCAATGTTCAGAAATTGAGAAATTTCGTCTTTTTTAAGAAAATCGAGATTTCTGTGAGATTTTGCCCATTTGCCGATTCTTTTATTGCTGATTTTAAGTCTTCATGGAAATCTATATTCCGGGATTCAATAAGTGTATGATTATATGGATCATAAATTCGGTATAGATTTCCTTTCGAACTATAGCCGACGAAAATTCCGGTCGAACTCCTTGCCGCAAATTTTCTTTTTCTCTTTTGCGATTCCACATAGATGGTCGCTTAATATCCCCAAATCCGAAGGTGATGAAGAGTCTTTTTTCTGTCGTACCATAACTCGTGAGCAGTATTATCACCTGAAATTGAAGTAAGCCGCCAATTACAAATATAGTTGGCGGTCAAAATCGCATCTCCCCAAAACAACATTGAGAGATCGGATGCGTGCACCATGGAACGGACCATTTCTTGTAATGTCAGATTTTTTTGTTCAGCAAATCCATTGGATAGCAAATACATTGGATTGCAGGGAGTAAGAAGCCGTCAATTGATGCTTGATTCCCCATTCTCGACAATATCCATCAAATACGATGAATTCTCCACCATTGTCAGTTCGAATTGATTTCAATTTTCATTGCATTGTCTCTCCGTCATGACATGCCACTCCTTAAATCTCTCAAGAGATTAAGATTTTGAACTCAAGAGGATTACACAAGAAAATCGTGAGTAATCATCGATAATCACCATTAAATATCTATTTCCCCTAATACTCTTTGGTTTAATGTGTCCACATAAATCAACATTGACCAAATCGAGGGGTTTTTCGGATCTGAATTTTGTATCCTTAGCCGGGTGAGGCTTTCGAATTTGCTTCCCTCGGCTAAGCCATTCACATCTATTTACTTTTTCTCCCGATGTCAAATCCAAACCTCTCGCACATCCCACTTTAATCATCCGCATCAAACTACCCTCGGATGTGTGGCACATCCGATAGTGCCAAAAGGTTAAATCACCTTTAAGCTCTGATATCTAAGCAATCAAGCCATCCGGTTGCATTTCTGATTTCGGTCGCCGCTAAATTAGCCGACTATGCAAATTTTCTATCACCTCTCCTTCACCAATGATAACTTCTTTCAAATTTTTAATTTGAATTGAAGAGTCACCAAGTGCGAGTACACTTTCACCCGCCCGCTGAATTTGAGGTACACTTAGGAGATTTACAGATCCGTCCAGAATGTATAAAACATTCACTAGACGAGCTTCAATTAAGCGTTCCGTGCCATCAAAACGATATGAGGTAGGTCAATCCGGATCGTGCCTACTTTTCCGACCGTAATGACTTCCTCACTTGCCATTATAATTAAGTTAGGAACAATCTATTGCCTTAAGTCATTAAATAGCGTTACATCATTACAAGCGTGATGCGACGCTTTAGAATCAATCACACACTCTTTCTCCGATTTGACTTTTCATTAAGTGAATTGATAAATAAATTTAGACACGAAAATATCTGAGCACCCGATTCCTCTTCTTTTTCATAATTGTCATTTCGATTTCCCATATAATTTCCACGGCCTTCAAATCGGCCACCATTTCGACCACCTCCACGACCACCAAGACGTCCTCCACCTCGGCCATCACCACGGCCACTAGTAACGGTGGCGTTTAGAGTACTAGAAGGAGTAATCAGAGAAAAACTCACTCGATTATCTTAATTATCTATTAAATAAAAAAATATGAACTCGTAAGTTAACCTGTTTTTCACTCTCAAAATTTCTTTGAGATGGACAAGCCTATCCAGCTAGGCATTGAGAAAACTGGTAACTTTATCTGCCTCAATGATAAGCTGACTAGTAGCCGTAAGTCATTCCACAATAATATTGGAACGTTTTGAAGCATCTTTTATCGATTCATTCGGATTCATCTTAAAATTGAGAATTCGGTATATGCATGTTGGCCGCTATTTTGATTTCTTTTTTCAAATTCATTCTCGATAGCCCGCCAACATTTATGAGCAAAGTCATGCGTCAGAAGATAATCATGAAATGCAGGCGTACAAGTTTGCATATTGCCAGTATAGGCCGCGACATTCTTTCGTTTCCATCTATTTCTATCCTTTCGATCATAAATTGGCATGGTCTCCTCTCCAATAACAATTTTCCAAAGATGTCGAAGTTCTTGATGTCCTTTAATATATCGCTTCCAAATATAGTAATTCATTCCATTGAAGAAACGACTTTGCCGAGCATCTGAATCAATTTTTCCTCATTTTTGTCCAAATCAGACTCATCTTCCCTTTTCGAATTTTTTCTCTTCTCTCTTCTTCAGTTTCATAAAAACCATCATTGTTGCCAATTCACAGTGTGCCTCCCTGAGGGGCAGCTGAGAGCACACTCTGATGAACTCCAATCAACAATGTGTGAAGTCTCTCCTCCGTAAGAAACACCCTTGCTCCTCCTACTTACTCCTGTTCATAATCATCTGTTGGAAACGTCTCCGTTCATAATCATCTGTTGGAAACATGTCTTTTTCTTCTTCGAACTGGGAAGCACTAAAGCTCTGTGACTCGGCTTTGGAGTATCAGATTGCACACGTTGTGACTCGGCTCTGGAGTATCAGATTGCAAACGTGCAGGCTGTGGAGCGATACTCCACTAGTGCAGGCTGTGGAGCTGCTGCCTTCTTCTTCTTTCCTCCCATTGCAGCATCACTCGCCACACTCACAGTGATGACAGTGATTCTCCTCCGTTATAAACACCCCTGCTCCTTCTACCTACTCCTCTTCATAATCATCTGTCGGAAACATGTCTCTTTCTTCTTCGAACTGGGCAGCACTGAAACCCTATGACTTGGCTCTAGAGTATGAGACTGCACAGGTGGAGGCTGTGGAGTTGCAGCCTTCTTCTTCTTTCCTCCCATTGCAAGCTATAGAGCTGCAACCTTTTTTCTTCTTTCCTCCCATTGCAGCAACACTCCCCACACTAACAGTGATGACATAGTGATTTCTACTACTAGGAGCTTTTTTACTACTGGGAGCATTTACCCGCTCCGATACCACATGTTATTATAAAGATGATTTTATGCATACATCTTTTGCGGAAGCATTCAAAAATTGCCAGACATCAAAATAGTTTTAGAATCATAAATAGAGAAAAATCGACCAAATAGATTGTATATTCAATCGAACTTTTTACATCCTTTTTCTTTTTTCAATTGTTTTGTGATATATAAAATTATACTACACTCTTCTTTAAATACTCTACCCCCATCACCATCAGTAGACAAAACTATACTACTTATGTCACTAATTCCACTAAAACTCCACTTTTACAATTTTTGACACTTGAGGTGCGTCTCTATGTGCCAAAATAAGGGTTTTTTTGTGTCGTTTTCCTGTAAAACTTAGAGCCGTATCGCGTAAGTTTCAACCGTACAAAAAATAAGAAAAATGAAAAGTAAATTTTGCGTCATCATCGAATTTAAAATGTACTACATATTGTCGTTTTGTGTTCTTTGCCCCACAACCACGCCAAAAAACGTCATCTTTAAACTTTTCTTTAAAACACAAGGCTGATGTGTTTTAAAACAAAGTATTTTCAAAAAACAAATAGGAACATGTATTCACATATGTAAAAAGTTTTCCAAAAATTACAAAAGAATTGAAGCAACGACAAAAAAGTGCACGATCCGCTATGTTTTCTCTGTTTACGTTCAGATACGACAAGCTTATAACTCTGAGACCTCTATAGGTCCTCAGAGTAGGCAGCTCACACTAAGCCTCTAGTATAACCCTGACCCCTTTGTGTTTCAGCAAGTATAGCTGCCACCTTGACAGACAAAAACTCTGACCACCTTCAACCCTGTGAATGGAAGACTCACGTGAGTACAAAAAAAAAAAATTCTCTGAATTTTCTCCCCTGAGCAGTAAGTTATGGAGGGTCAAAGTTGACCTTTTGGACAAAAGCTCCCTGGGAGATAGGGTCCAATCTATCAAATTTTTCAAAGTCCTATATCTCTCTAAAACTCTATCGACTAAAGTACGGCACCAATCATAATACTGAATCGTACAGAAAGGTACGGGTGTCGGTGTACTTTCTCTACGGCCATTTTACGACATGGCCTACAAGTCGACACATGCCATTTTAAGATTTGTTCCTGTAATCCCCGGAGATGCCGGTTTCCAATATGGTTGTGCAACGTGTCAATCGATGTGACATTGACCGCAAACCCCCGAAAACCTATTTTGTGATCTCAGCATGCTTTGCGGCCGTCTGATTAAACCAGATTCAATCGTAGCCGTCATAAATACTTGGGCGATATTTGTTTTGCCTTCAAAACAAAGTGCGCCGTATCTGTTTTGGATATTCCGTACGCCGTACAACACAAACTGTATATATGTGCAAATATCCTGTTAAATGAAATAGCCTACGTGTAAGTATTTATGTATTTATCAAACACTATATCGTATAACCTTGACCTAGGATTAATTCGCTAAGGCGACCGGCTACCGGCGACTTTGACGGACAGCAAGTACCGGGTTCAAATCTCGGGTTTGTCAATTACTATTTTGGTAAATCTACCAATCTAATGTATGTCCCCGTCTAGATAGCATAGGCGCCCATGGCTCCATCTCCCTCTCCAACTTTCATTGACTGCGACAAGTGTGGGAGCTGGAGAGAGGAGTTAGAGGCAGATTGCCTCTGCTTCTTTTCTACATTTTACAAAACTTAGAAAATACTAAAATAGCCTTTAATTTCTACACTCCCCTTATTTTCTAGTCACTCTTTATTTTAAGACCACACTTCACTCGGCAAAAAATTAGTTAAGGGGAAGGCACAGGTTTGGTTGTCATATCTGCTACCATTTCACTATATAGTTTATACTCCAAACTGATTATCTTGTTTTCTACTTTCTCCCTAACAAAGCTAAGTCTAATGTCTATGTGTTTGGCTTTAAAGTGATGTTTAGGATTGGCAGAAATGGCAATGGCATCCTGATTATCACAAAATACTTTTTGGACACCACTCTTAAGATGACTAAGCTCACCAAGCATAGACTTGACCCACATTAATTCTTTTACAGTAGAGCAAGAAACCATGTACTCAACCTCTATGGTGGACTGAGCAATGACCTTTTGCTGCTTGCTGCTCGAGCAGCAAGCCCCGTCACTCACATACAATACATATCCAGATGTACATCTCCTTATAGAAGCATCCCCATAGCTGGCATCACTCCAAGTGGTGATGTCAGTATTGTTCCCACCCAAATGCAACCATAGATCCCTAGTCCCTATGAGATATCTAATGACTCTCTTAGCTGCCTCCCAATCTGTCTTAGTGGGAGCATTCAGACTCCTACTTAGTACTCTTACACCTACGGCTATGTCCGGACGAGTATAATTGATGAAATATATTAGGCTGCCGACTACTTGTCTATAAAGGATGGTCTGCATAAATATTTTCTTTTCCAGGCCTACTTCATCATCTAAGATTATAACTCCCTCTTCCACACTCCCCTCACTTCCCTTTTTTAATTCCATAGTAGTGGTACAACTATTAGCCTTGTCCAATTGGATTTTTTCTAACATGTTTCCAATGGCCTCTTTTTGAGTTAATCTTATTATTTTTCTATCTTTGTCTCTCTCTACCTAAATTCCCAAAATATACCTTGCTTCTCCCATATCCTTCATCTCAAATCTTTCTTTTTGATCATTTTTCAACTTATTTATTTTATCCATAGATTTACTTAAAACAAGCATATCATCAACATAAATTGCAATAAAAATAATTCATTCCTCATCCTCAAACATATAAATTGAGTTATTTGTGTTAATGTGAACATATCCCAAACCTGTAAGAAACTCATCGAGCTTCTTGTTCCATTGTCAGGGCGCCTGTTTCAGCCCATACAAAGATTTGATCAATCGGCATACCTTGTTTTTCTCCCCTTGCTCCACAAATGGTTCGGGCTGTCGCATTAAAATTTACTTGTCCAACTTTCCATGTAAAAAGGTCGTATTGGTGTCCATTTGATGCACTTCCATGTCTTCTGTTGCGCCATACTGAGAAGTATCCAAACCGAAGGAAACCTGACGATCAAAGCAAAAGTCTCCTCGTAGTCAATTCCCTCTTTTTGGGTAAATCCCTTCGTCACTAAACGAGCCTTGTAGCGCTCAATGGTGTTATCCGGGTTGAGTTTCAACTTAAATACCCACTTACACCCAATTGGCTTCTTGTCAAGAGGAAAATCCATCTATTCCCATGTATCGGCAGCGATGATTGAGACCATCTCCTCATTAATCGTTGTCTTCCATCGGTTTCTCTCAGGACAAGTCATTGCCTCATTATAAGTTTGATATTCATCGGGGTGAGACAGTTTGGTTACCTTATTGTTAACTTGCCTCTCTTGCAATCTTTTGTTGCTTCTACTTCCTCCCTCAAACTCGGTTGCCGGAATAGATGGCTCTCTTGGATTCTTCCGAATAGTGTCTACTTCTCTCGTATCCCTTGATTTCGGGTTGATTTCCACCACGTCTTCCGCTTCGGTTGGAGTTAATACTAGGGGTTTCACATTTGGGATTTTCTCGATCTGATCTGTACCTGCAAGATCATCATCTTCTTCAAATCTTGGATAGTTAGGAAGCTCAAAGTCATCTGAATTTTCTGACACAAATCTGATTCTGACTGTCTTTGTTTGTTTAAAGGGATCTATAGATTTTCTTTCATCCATAAGCACTAGATACTTCACTAGGATAATATCCTTTTTTTTAAGATCATAGACTCTATATCCTTTTACATCTTCATCATATCCTAGTAGATATCCTGGTTTTCCTTTTGGGTCTAACTTCCAGTTTGACCAATCTGTGTTTAAAGTAAACACTTGACTACCAAAAACCTTTAAGTGTGAAATATCAGGTTTTCGGCCAGTCCATCTCTCATAGGGTGTTTGGCCTTTTACTGCTGAAGTAAGAACTCTATTTTTGAGATAATTTGCATAGTTCATTGCTTCGGCCCAAAACTTCTTTCTTATCTTCTTATGTGACAGCATACTCCTACTACTATCACTCAGTGTTCTATTTAATCTTTAAGCTACACCATTCTGCTCAAGATTTTCAAGAACTGTCTTTTAGTGCTGCACTCCTTCTTCTCTCAAAAAATCTTCAAACTGGTTGGAGGTATATTCTCCACCATTGTCACTCCGTACTCTCTTGATTGAGGTTTCATGGAGTTTTTCACTCCATGCTTTATATTGTTTAAAACATTCCTGAGCCTCTGGCTTATTTTTTTTTAAATACACCTTGGAATATTGAGACCAATTATTGGTGATAGTCATCATAAATCTCTTCCCCCCCGGTGATGGCACTCTGGTTGGCCCCCAAATATCTGTGTGTACTATGTCTAAAATCTTTCTCCCTTATAGGTGGAAGTTTTTGGGAAGGGTAACCTGTGTGCTTTACCTTAAGCACATCCACTACAATCACTTAGATTCTCACTCTCACCGAATTGAATCTCTTCCACTACTCCCATCTTTTTCATCTCTCTTAACTTATCTAGATTCACATGCCCAAGCCTCTTATGTCACATCATTATATCATGAACACCAGCATAATAAAGTTTATTCTTTTCATTGCTTAAAATCAGCCTAAACATCCTTTGGGTACCTTTTTCAGGAGTAAACTAAACTTCCTCCTCAAAACTAGCAGTAAAGACTCCTTTCCTAGTGCTAGTATCAAAACCCTTATCATCTAATACATACGTAGAGATGAGGTTTTTGTTCAGATCCGGAATAAATAATACTTTGGAGAATGTAACTATAGATGTCTTTCCCTCTACTAACACTTTTAGATCTATCGATCCTACAACAGTAGTAATGACTATCCTCCCATCCCCGTACTCTATCTCTAAGGTGGGAATCTTTCTTATCTTAGTGAATAGGTGTTTATATTTACACATGTGCATGGATGCACCTGAGTCTACAATCCATCCTGCTTCACCTCTCAATCCACCGAAAGCACATTTCTGCTTTTGTGGAATTTTGACCTCGTTTTTAGCTTCCAACTCCTCATCGAATAGAAGCTCATCGTCCTCGTCCTCGGATTCCGCCTCATATACCTGTGTCACAAGGGCCTTTTTCTTTCCTCTCGAGGGCCCATCGGTTTGCCCCTCCTTTAACTATAGCTTGGTTAACTTAGTGCACTCAGCCATATAGTGCGCTAGTTTCTTACAAAAATGGCACAAACCTTTTGGAGTCCTTGGTCCTAACTCCTCGGTCTTATTTTTTTGCCCCCCCCCTCAATAATTTCCAACCTGTTTCCTGGAATCATTGTTCCTCCAATCGGTCTTAGCTGCCAAGGCTTGCTCACCCTTTCCTCCCTTTCGGATCTCAATCGTATTTTCCCGAACGACAATCATCTTTACCACTGAATTCCAAATCCACCTTGAGTTCGCCAAGTCCTGCACACGGTTGACTATGTTCTCGAACTCATTGGGTAACTTCATCAGTAAACAATTAACCTTTCCTTTTCACTAAATACTTTTCTAGCACTCTCTAGTTCCATGAAAAGTGTAGCAAGCTCATTGCAACAATCCAACATCTTCCCCTTTTTGTATACATACTTTTTAGTTTTCTGATCAGCCAACTGTTGTTGCTGAATCGTACCACTTAAATACATCTCTATGAGAGCCACCCAAAGATTGGATGCCCTCTCTACCTGCAAATGAGGAGATGCAAGCCCTTAAGTAAGATGGCGGAGGATGAAGTGCTTAACCGCCATATTGTTGTAGTTCCAGGACCGATATCATTCTCCTCGTTTCTCGAAATAGGTGACATGAATGCCGAACCGGTTGTTATTGGTGTGCGGTCTCCTTCTCCTTTCATTTTTCCACCACCTCCCTTTCCTTTGTCTCCTCCGTTGAAGATGGATCTGCATCTCTAGTGAATCTACCTCCTGTAAACCCTCGAGGGATCCCAAGACTTGATGGACGCCTCACCCGTCCATTTACTAT
This sequence comes from Zygnema cylindricum, assembly GCA_037447655.1. Taxonomy (NCBI): domain Eukaryota; kingdom Viridiplantae; phylum Streptophyta; class Zygnematophyceae; order Zygnematales; family Zygnemataceae; genus Zygnema; species Zygnema cylindricum. The sequence continues at coordinate 186,195 of JBBHKE010002999.1, read as the reverse complement.
TCCCCAAAACCGTTTCTCACATAGAGCTCTTGTCATCATACTTTCCCAATAGATGAAGCCTGCTCCATTGAAGATGGGTACTCTAGAGGTTGGACCCATAACACTAACTCTGAGACCTCCATAGATCCTCAGAGTAGGCAGCTCACACTAAGCCTCTAGGATAACCCTCACCCCTTTGTGTTTCAGCAAGTATAACTGCCACCCTGACAGACAAAAACTCTAACCACCTTCAACCCTGTGAATGGAAGACTCCCGTGAGTCTATAACAAAAAAAGTCTCTGAATTTTCTCCCCTGAGCAGTAAGTTATGGAGGGTCAAAGTTGACCTTTTGAAAAAGCTCCCTGGGAGATAGGGTCCAATCTATCAAATTTTTCAAAGTCCTATCTCTCTCTAAAACTTTATCTATTGAAGTACGACACCAATCATAATATTGAATCGTACAGAAAGGTACGGGTGCCGGTGTACTTTCTCTACTGCCATTGTACGACATGGCCAACAACTAGACAAATGCCATTTTTGGATTCGTTCTTGTAATCCCCGGAGATGCCGTATTCCAATATGGTTGTGCCACGTGACAATAGATGTGACTTGACCGCAAACCCCAGAAAACCTTTTCCGCGATCTCGGCATGCTTCGCGGCTGTCTGATTAAACCGGATTTCAATCGTAGCAATCATAAATACTTGCGCGATATTTGTTTTGCTTTCGAAACAAAGTGTGCGGTATCCGTTTCGGATGTTCCGTACGGCGTACAACACAAACTTTATCTATGTCCAAATATCCTGTTAAATGAAATAGCCTACGTGTAAGTATTTATGTAATTATCAAACACTATATCGTATAACCTTGATCCTGGATTAATAAGCTAAGGCGACCGGCTACCGGCGGCTTCGACGAACGACAAGTACTAGGTTCAAAACTCCGGGTCCGTCAATTACTATTTTGGTAAATCTACCAATCTAATGTCTGTCCTCGTCTGGATAGCATAGGCAGCCATGGCTCTATCTCCCTCTCCAACTTTCGGTGACCGCGACAAGTGTGGGAGCTGGAGAGAGGAGTAAGAGGTTGACTCCCTGTGCTTCTTTTTCTGCATTTTATAAAACCTAGAAAATTCTAAAATAGCCTTTATTTTATACAGAAATAAAGTATACAATTTGTTTAGTTTTATCTGTTTGCGCATGGTACAAATTTTTTCACCGAGGGGTCTCAAGATTTTGATGCCATTTCACGTCGAGCAGACAATAGACGCAAAGGCAAAGTGTAGCTTCTTCTACCGTGAAACCGCACACGGTGGAAGGCAATACATCTACAATGTCACGAAAACTCATACTACGTCACTTGCAGCTACAAATAATAGCGTGGGTCATCACAGATTGTACACTTTGGGCTACAGTCACGGGCGTTGTCGAGGTATACAATCGTCACGCCCTTAAGTGACAACTTTGTTTGGTACACATAGGGATACCCGAAATCGAGGTGCGCCAAATGTGTGCCAAAAAACAAAGGAATTTCTCTACGTTTGAAGTACATAGAGACGCACCCTTAGGTGCTGAAATGCCTAATAAAACATTAGTGCGCCCAAACTAAAAGTTAGCTAGACATAACAACGTACCATGGTTCTACGCACTAAACAATTTTCCAATTGTACAGTACCACGTCATGAACCTTTGCAAACACTCAAACTAAATAGGACGTGCCAGAAAAATATAACCGCCGACGTCAACTAACATTAATGTAACTAAGAACACAAACTAAATCAAATCGCGAGACTGAACATAATTTACACATTGAATTCCTAACAACCTCTCCCTCTCCCTCGCTCACCCCTCTCTCCCTCTCCCTCTCCCCCTCCCTCTCTCTCTCCCCCTCCCTCTCCCTCTCCCTCTCCCTCTCTCTCTCCCTCGCCCCCTCCCTCCCCCCCTCCCTCGCCCCCTCCCTCTCTCTCTCCCCCTCCCTCTTTATTTTCCGCCCCCGCTTCCCCCTCTCCCACTCCTTCTCCCTCTCCCTCTCCATTTCCCTCCCCCTCTTTCACCTCTTCCTCCCCCCCACTCTCCCCCTCGCACCCCTCTTCCCCCCTTGCCCCACTCTTTCCCCCTCACCCTCTCCTCCACCCTCCCTAGCCCCTCTCTACCTCTCCCTCTCCCTCGCCCACTCCCTCGTCCCCTTCCTCGCCCCCTCCCTCTCCCTCATCCCCTCTTTCTACCTCTACCCTTCCCTCTCCCTCTCCCTCTCCCTCTCCCTTTACCTTTCCCTCTCCCTTTCCCTCTCCCTCTCCCTCTCCCTCTCCCTCTCCCTGTTCCTTTCCCTCTCCCTCTCCCTCTTCTTCTCCCTCTTCTACTCCCTCTCCCTCTCCCTCTCCCCCTCCTTCACCCTTTCCCTCTCCCTCTCCCTCGCTCCCTTCCTCCACCCGTCCCTCGCCCCCTCCCTCTCTCTCTCCCCCTCCCTCTCTGTTTCCGCCCCCGCTTCTCCCTCTCCCACTCCTTCTCCCTCTCCCTCTCCATTTCCCTCCCCCTTTTTTGTTAGATTTCCTAGAAATCTGGGATTCGGCATGTCCCACACTTGGGAAAATTGAGTCGGCCAGGGTTCGAACCTGGGACCTTTCACTTCAGCTGCGAACGCACTACCACTGTGCCACCAGCTCGTTGTTGAGACTCGCGGGTTCGTACCCATTTATTACGGGCGGCTCGAGTATGGATATTTCCATATTCTACCCCGTATTGGACCGGCTTCACGTGCCAATCCAACACCCCCCCTCACGGGAAAGCCGGTCTAACCATCCGCAATCCCGTTGGCTCCGATACCATGTTAGATTTCCTAGAAATCCGGAATTCGGCATGTCCCACACTTGGGAAAATTGAGCCGGCCAGGGTTCGAACCTGGGACCTTTCACTTCAGCTGCGAACGCACTACCACTGTGCCACCAGCTCATTGTTGAGACTAGCGGGTCCGTACCCATTTATTACGGGCGGCTCGAGTATGGATATTTCCATATTCTACCCCGTATTGGACCGGTTTCACGTGCCAATCCAACATTTTTCACCTCTTCCTCCCCACCACTCTTCCCTTCGCACCCCTCTTTCCCCCTTGCCCCACTCTTTCCCCCTCACCCTCTCCCTCTCCCTCCCTAGCCCCTCTCCACCTCGCCCACTCCCTCGTCCCCTTCCTCGTCCCCTCCCTCGTCCCGTTCCTCGCCCCCTCCCTCTCCCTCATCCCCTCCTTCTACCTCTACCCTTCCCTCTCTCTCTCCCTCTCCCTTTCCCTCTACCTTTCCCTCTCCCTTTTCCTCTCCCTCTCCCTCTCCCTCTCCCTCTTCCTTTCCTTCTCCCTCTCCCTTTTCTTCTCCCTCTTCTACTCTCTCTCCCTCTCCCTCTCCCTCTCCCTCTTTATCTCCCTCTCCCTCTACCTTTCCCTCTCCCTCTCCCTCTCCCTCCCTAGCCCCTCTCCACCTCGCCCACTCCCTCGTCCCCTTCCTCGTCCCCTCCCTCGTCCCCTTCCTCGCCCCCTCCCTTTCCCTCATCCCCTCCCTCTCCCTCTCCCTCTCCCTCTCCCTCTCCCTCTCCCTCTCCCTCTCCCTCTCCCTCTCCCTCTCCCTCTCCCTCTCCCTCTCCCTCTCCCTCTAAAATTTTGTGGTCTCCATTGACCCACAGAATGAGCAACCTATGTAAAGCCTCTAGGATAATATTTGCCCCTTCCACTTTCCCACTGAATAAGGGCTGCCCAGGCACAAAATTATTCTAACCACCCTCACCGCTGTGAGGACAAGATTCCCCTGAGTCAAACGCAAAAAGAATCACTGAATTTGCTCCCCTGAGCAGTAAGTTATGGCAGGTCAAAGATGACCTTTATAGGTACAAGCTCTCTTAGAGAGAGGTACCTAAATATTACTAAGTCTTGGTCTGCCTTCTCACGACTACCTACTACTAAACCCTAGTCCAATAGGAACACTATATAGTACAAGAAGGTACAATGGGCAATGTACTTATTGTACGTCCATTGTACGACAAGGTCTACAAGGTGACACCTGTTAAATTGGAAGCCATTGTTCCTCCTCCCATCTTCTTCGGTATCAAATAATGTGGCGCCACGTGGCACCGCGTGACGCTATCTCCGTATGCCGCCAAAAGCTCACTTCACGTGGCGGCTATAATGCCGGGCGTCCGATCAAAACATATTTTACACGGTTCAGATTCGCGTACATACATGAATTGCTCCTTTTGGTTAGTCTGTTGTTAATTAGTTGTTGCGTTAATGTTTATATATCTTTGAAACCAGTAATGTGTATCGTTTCGATAACGCCTTAGTGGTTAAGACGGACGTTTATATAGAAGTCCACAAACCCAGGTTCAAATCTGGACTCAGGCAACATTTTAGTAAAATATTCTCTACTTCAAAATCTGCTACTTTCTAAATATGGCGGCAGCCATGGCGTGCCTTTGATCCTTACTCTCTTTCTTTAAAGTAAAACTAAAATATAGAAGTGAACTATTAATTACCTCTTTTCAACACTCTTCTTAATTCCTAGTCACTTTTTAATTTTAATCCACAGTTTTCTCTGCAATAAATCAACTTAGGGGAAGGCACTGGTTTTGTCATTATGTCTGCAATCATTTCTCTATCAGTTTTATGAAGTAGTTTAATAATTTTATTTTCAACCTTCTCTTTGACAAAGCTTAGTCTTATATCCATATGCTTAGCTTTGAAGTGATGTTTCGGATTAGCTGCAATAGAGATAGCAACTTGATTATCACAAAAAACATTTTGAGTTCCAGACTTCATGAACCCAAGTTCTTCAACAAGAGATTTAACCCACATTAATTCTTTGGTGGCAGCACAGGAAGCCATGTATTCAGCCTCCATAGTAGACTGAGCAACTACTTTTTGTTGCTTGCTACTCCAACAACATGCACCGGATCCAATTTGCAACACATATCCAGTCGTACACCGTCTTAAAGGCACATCTCTATAATTGGCATCACTCCAGGTGGTGATGTTAGTGTGCTCCCCTCCCAAATGCAACCATAATTCCCTTGTCCCCACCAGATATCTCATCACCCTTTTGGCAGCCTCCTAGTCTCTCTTTCTTGGTTCATTTAGACTTCTACTAAGGACACCTACTGCTACAACTATATCTGGACGGGTATAATTCATAAAATAAATTAAACTGCCTACAATCTGCCAATAAGGACTATTTTCCATAAATTTTCTTTCTATCTCATCCATCTCATCATTAATGATTAATATTCCTCTTTCTTCACTCCCTTCAAACACTTTTTTCAAATCCATAGGAGTAGTACATCCGTTTGCCTTTTCCATCTGAAATTTTTCTAGCATATTATCGATTGCTTCTTTTTGAGTGAGTCTTATAATTCTATTCCCTATTTCTCTCTCCATCTGAATTCCCAAAATGTCCTTTGCTTTGCCGAGAACTTTCATATCAAAACTGCTTCTAAGATCGCGTTTTAGTTTGTTAATTTTATCTAATGACTTGCTTAAGACCAACAAATCATCCACATAATTAGCAATAAATATCACTCCATTCTCATCCTCAAATAAATATATAGAGTGATCTGAACTAATTCTGATATACCCCAAACCGGTCAGAAATTCGTCTAGCTTTATATTCCACTGTCGTGGGGCTTGCTTAAGCCCCTACAGTGATTTTATCAGTTTGCAAACTTTATTTTCTTCCCCACTTTCCACGAATCCTTCCGGTTGCCTCATGTAAATTTTTTCTTCCAACTCTCCGTGCAAAAAGGCCGTTTTAATATCCATCTGGTGGATTTCCATATCCTCCGCTGCAGCTATACTTAAAAGGATTCTAACAGATGGAAATCTGACTACAGGTGCAAAGGTTTCTTCGTAGTCTATCCCCTCTTTCTGAGTATAACCTTTTGCAACTAACCTAGCTTTGTACCTCTCAATGGTATTATCGGGGTTTAATTTAAGTTTAAAAACCCACTTACATCCGATCGGTTTTCGGTCCGGTGGACAATCTACCAACTCCCATGTATTGGCTTCCATGATAGAGGCCATTTCTTCATTTATAGCTATGATCCACCGGCTACTTTCTGGGGTGTTTATGGCCTCTAAGTATGTCTGAGGTTCATTCGGGTGAGACATCTTTGTGAGTTGGTTATTTACTTGTCTTTCTTGAAGTCGTTTACTACTTCTTCTTCCCCCTTCAAAATCGGAAGCCGGTATGGAAGGCATCCTTGGGTTTCGTTTAGGAAGATTTTCAGCTCCCCTATCTTCCAATTCCGGTGTCTCATCAAAATCCTCATCAGTTTCCACTTCTTATTATGGCGTTGCCTCGGATATTATCCTTTCCTCCTCCTTTGGTAGATCTGCAATTTTTTTTTTCTCCATCTTCCTTCTCTTTATTTTCAAAGTCAAAGTCAAAAAACTGATCCGTTTCAAATCTGATTTTTACTTCCTTATTATATTTGAATGGATCAGAGGACTTCACTTCATTCATCACCACTATGTGTTTTACCAAAATTTTATCTCTCTTTTTCAAGTCATACACCCGGTATCCTTTTGTGCTCTCATCATATCCTACAAGATATTCTGGTTTCCCTCTTCCCTCCAACTTCCATTTAGTCTTATCGGAATCCAAACTATAAACTTGACTTCCGAACACTCTCAAACTAGAAAAATCAGGCTTTCTTCCTGTCCACCTCTCATACGGAGTTTCCTCCTTATTTGCTGAAGTTAGGACTCTATTTTTGATGAAATTAGCATAGTTGATAGACTCAGCCCAAAACTGCAGCCCTATCCTCTTGTCACTTAACATACTTCTAGACATATCTCCTAAAGTTCTATTCACTCTTTCTGCTACTCCATTTTGTTCTGGATTATAGGGAACAGTTTCCTCATGATGAATTCCTTCTTCTTTATGATATTCTTCAAATTCCCTTGAGGTGTATTCTTTCCCATTTTCACTTCTTATCTCTTTTATTGAGGTTTCATGTAGCTTTTCACTCCATACTTTATACTCTTTGAAACATCTTAATACCTCTGACTTATGTTTGAGAAAGTATACCTTCGTGTATCTAGACGAATCATCTGTGATGGTTAACATCCATCTCTTCCCCCCATGTGAAGCATACCTAGCAGGTCCCCAAACATCAGTGTGAACTAGATCTAACACTTTCTCTCTCCTAAATGTGGTTGCCTTTGGAAATGGAAGTCTATTAATCTTCCCTTGGGCACATCCACTACAATCATCAAAGGTCTCATCATCCTCAAAAGTAATACCCTCCACTATTCATTTTTTCTTCATTTTCTTTAATCTATCTAGATGCACATGCCCCAACCTTTTATGCGAAAGCATCATCTCACTTGCACACGAGTAGAGAACACTCTTTACATTGCAAAGAACAATTGTGAACATTCCTTGACTGCCCTTCTCAGCTATGAAATAAACCTCATTATCAAAGCTTGCTGTGAAGATTCCTTTCCTAGTTCTTGTTTCAAACTCCTTGTCATCTAGGACAGCTGTTGAGACTAGGTACTTGCTAAGCTGTGGAATGTAAAAAACGTCTGAGAGTGTTACAATTGAGGCCTTTCCATCAACTAGAACCTTTAAGTCAACAGTTCCAACAAGACTTGTTGTTTCTACTCTACCATCTCCGTACTCTATCTCAACTGTTAGGATCTTTCTCAGTTTAGTGAACCACCGCTTATCTTTGCACATATGCATTGAAGCCCCTGAGTCTATGATCCACCCATCCTCGGGTGGATCCCTCTTACCTCCGAAAGCACACTTTTGTCTCCGTGGAATGTCGACATGCTTTTCAGTGTTTTTCGGATTAAGAAGAAGCTCCTAAAGCTCCTCTTCTAGTTCAGTTTTTTCTTTCACTTCCTCATCATGAACTTCAGTCAGGAAAGCCTTTTCTTTCCTCCATCCCTTGAGGTTCCTTGACCATCTTTCAGTCGAAGATCTGCAAGGTTGACACAATCTGCCATATAGTGTCCCGGTTTCTTGCAGAAGTGACATAATCCTCCTCGAGAAGTTCCTCTCCTCGTCTATCAAATCAACTACCTCCTTGACCATTTCCACCAAAGTTTCGATAGGGATCTTTCCCTCTCTCCTCATCACGTTTCCTGATAATCAGCTCCTGTAGACAATGCTTGAACACGTGGACTTCCTCTCCTAAGCTCTATGGTGGTTTCTTTCACTAAAATCATTCCCAATGTGTCATCCCAATTCCAATTGCTATCTCCAATGTCCTGCAATCGGTTAATGATATTCTCATACTCTTCTGGTTGTTTCATCATCAATGTGTTCACTCGTTGTCTCTCAGACCATGAGTTACCTGCACTCTCTAACTCTCCAAATAATGCTCATAAATCATTCCAATAATTATTCATACTTCCTCATTTATAAGTATAAGCTGCAATCTTATTTTCCGCCAATTGTTGTTGCTCTAATGATCCACTCTTATATTTGTTAACTAGTGATATCCAAATCTGAGATGTAGATTTGACATGCATAAAGGGAATGGCAATGCCCTTTGCTACACTTTTAAGAATTAAGAGCTTAGCAACCTTGTCTTTGTAGTTCCACTTTTCATACTTTTATCTTTCGGTCCGAACCCTTGTCGTCATTGCTGGTGGTGTTGCTGCCGGTATCGCCTTCCGGAATGGTGTCACTTGAGTTGCAACTTCTCCCTTTTCTCCTTCCATGAAACTCTCCTCTCCTTCCTCATCTTCATCCTCGGTGATGGTGGCAGCTGTTCTACCAAGTGTAGAGGCGAAGGTGCCAGAAAAACGTGTCCTTCCAAACCCAGGTGGAGGTGGGCATCGAATTTGTCCAGACACTATGCCCCATATATGCTTCTCAAATAGTTCTCCCTCCATCATCATTTCCCAATAAAGAAAGTCTGATCCATCAAATATGGGCACCCTAGAGGGTGGGCCCATAACGTGAAATTATGTGGTCTCCATTGACCCACAGAATGAGCAACCTATGTAAAGCCTCTAGGATAATATTTGCCCCTTCCACTTTCCCACTGAATAAGCGCCGCCCAGGCACAAAAATATTCTGACCACCCTCACCCTTGTGAGGACAAGACTCCCCTGAGTCAAACGCAAAAAGAATCAATGAATTTGCTCCCCTGAGCAGTAAGTTATGGCATGTCAAAGATGACCTTTATAGTTACAAGCTCTCTTAGAGAGAGGTACCTAAATATTACTAAGTCTTGGTCTGCCTACTCACGACTACCTACTACTAAACCCTAGTCCAATAGGAACACTATATAGTACAAGAAGGTATAATGGGCGATGTACTTATTGTACGACCATTGTACGACAAGGTCTACAAGGTGACACCTGTCAAATCGAAAGCCATGGTTCCTTCTCCCATCTTCTTCGGTATCAAATAATGTGGCGCCACGTGGCACCGCGTGAGGCTATCTCCGTATGCTGCCAAAAGCTCACTTCACGTGGCGGCTATAATTCCGGCCGTCCGATCAAAACATATTTTACACGGTTCAGATACGCGTATATGCATGAGTTGTTCCTCTTCGTTAGTCTGGTGTTAACTAGCTGTCGCGTTAATGTTTATATATCTTTGAAACCAGTCACGTGTATCGTTTCGATAACGCCTTAGTGGTTAAGACCTACGTTTATATAGAAGTCCACAAACCCAGGTTCAAATCTGGACTCAGGCAACATTTTAGTAAAATATTATCTACTTCAAAATCTGCCACTTTCTAAATATGGCGGCAGCCATGGCGTGCCTTTGATCCTTACTCTCTTTCTTTAAAGTAAAACTAAAATATAGAAGTGAACTATTAATTACCTCTTTTCAATACCCTCTCCCTCGTTGTTTCCCTCTCCCGCTTCCTCCTCTCCCTCCCTCCCAAACTCACTCTCCCTCACCCCACTCTTCCTCTCCCTCTCCCACTCCTTCTCCCTCTCCTTCTCCCTCTTGCTCTCCCTTCCACCCAACTTTATGCATTACCTTCCTCTTATCTCTCTCCCTCTCCCTCCCTCATCCTCTCCTCCCCTCTCTCACTCCCTCTCTTTCTCTTTTTTCCACTCCCTCCTCCCTCTCTCTCTCCCTCACCCCTCTTTCCCTTTCCTTTTCCCCCTCCCCCTCCCCCTCCTTCTCATTCTCCCTCTCTCTCTCCCTCAACCTCTCCCTCTCCCTCTCCCTCTCCCTTTTCGCTCACTCTCCCTCTCCCTCTCCCTCTCCCTCTCCCTCTTCCTTTATATCACCCTTACCCTCGTCCTCACCCTCTCCCTCTCCGTGACCATCTTTCTCCCTCTCTCACTCCTCAATTTCTCCTTGTCAATCTCCCTCTCTTACTCCCTCTCCTTATCCCTCTCCCTCACCCACCATCTCTCTCTACCTCTCATCATGATTTTCCTTTTCCGAATTCTCCTTCTCTTTGTTTTTCCTTTCCCCTGCCCTCTTTTTGAAATGTATATATTTTCTAGGTCTGAATAAAGGAAAATCAATAAGAGGAAGCCAGCAAAGGCAGCCTGCCTCTCACTCCACTCTCTAAACCCCCACATTTGTCGAGGTCACTAAAGGTTGGAGAGGAAGCTAGAGCCATGGCTGCCCATGCTGCCCAGAGAGAGACAGGTTGTAGTATTTGGTTGGTTTACCAAAAGTACCTTTGACGGACCCAGGATTTGATCTTGGTACTTGCCGTCCGTCAAGAATCCGATTGCCGGTAGCTTTATCCTGTAGACTACGATCACTACTAGAGTACATGGGGTACGATAATTATATACAGACAGTATCTTTCATTTAACTGGTTACGGGACGGCCCGTACACGGAAACTCATTAGATCGCACAAATTCCGGACCGCACGGAATTAACGAAATGATATTTTATTTAGACGGCCAATGTTAAATGTCGGTCTTCATCGAACGGCCATGGTGCAAACCAGGATTCCGCAGTGGACGATTTGGCGTTTCCGGGCACCGCCACTCCGGATGACACGTGGCATGATCCGGGAGGATCGCGGGATTTACGGAACGCAAGATAATAATTCCATATGTGACAAATGTCATATTATGGCGATGTCGTACATTGACCGTACAGAAAGTACGACGTTACCTGTACTTTCTTGTACGGTACAATCTTACAATTAGACCGTACCTCAATACTAGGAAGCTTAGAGAGGGGTTTTAGGACTTAGAATAATTTTGCTAGGAAGTCGCCTCTCTCCCAGAGAGCAACTGTATAAATAGGCAAACTTTGCCATTTAATTACAACTCACTCGGTTGATCAAATTCAGTGATTCTTTTTGCTGCGGACTAAGGGGATTCTAGGCTACACATGAGTTTATTCGTTCAGTGTTTTTGCCTTCCAAGATGGCTGCATTTCTAAGGGAAAGTCAAAGTGGGTGAATGTGTCCAAAACTCATATTCTAACATTGCATTCTGTGGTGGAACTGAGCACACAAAAAGTCTAATTTCACAAAGGTGAAGTTGTATTGGGGTTGTGATTGTCAAGGGGTCAATCATTTGGGTTTGTATCAACTTGGAGTCGGCACTAACTAGATAAGCGTCTTGAGAGTTGCGTACTCTGAGGACCCATGGAGGTCTTAGAGTTTCAGGTTATCGGCCCGCCATCGAGGGTGCCTATGTCTAATAGAACAGACTTCACTTATTGGGAGTTTACGATGGAGGGATTGACTTTCGAAAAGCACTTATGGGGAATTGTTTCGAGACAAGTGAGGTGTCCGCCACCAGGCTTTGGTGGAGCTCACTATGGAGAATCATCTGGAGCTTCCCAGAAAACCAATCGGATTTGAGATGCTGCGGAAGGTGAAGGGAAAATCATTGCCATGGAAGGGGGAAAAGGGGAGAAAAAAAAAGGAACACCTATGATGAGGGAAGTTAGGCTCTCGGCTACGGTCCCACTTGTAGGGGTTACAACCACAACTGAAGAAAGTAACAGTAAAATTTGAGAGTATAAGAACACTATAACAAAACATCTCATGCTTAGAAATGTGTCTAAGTCCATAGCTATCACTCTTTTAAATCTAACCAATTCTTCAGAAATATGGGAAACACTAAGACAAATTTATAAGAGTGAGACTATACCGAGGCTGCATTTAGTAAAACAGGAAATAGAGGCCTATGTTTATAAAAGAGGAAACATGATAGAGTTTTGCAATGATATTTTTGCGTTATATGTTGAGCTTGCTAGTGCGGGATATGTAGAATCTGAGGAGAGAAAGATTAACACACTTATCTTGAAACTCCTAGATGAGTACGAAAACATCATTACTCATGTGCAGGAAATGGATGGCTACTCATGGACTTGGAGCATTACCATGGGGATAATTCTTGTGAGGGAAAGCACTTTGGAGCTTCGTAGGGGAAGTAACAGGGTGAAAGCACTAACAGGTGGTGGTAACTAGCAAAAGCGTGATGAGAGGAACGGCGGTGACGAGCGGAAGCGTGATGAGAGGAAGAATGACAAGGGTAAACTTTATCGGAATTTTGGTGGAAAGAGAGGGAGAGGAAAAAAAAACGGAGCTTTGAAAAAAGGGGTTTGCTTCTTTTGTAGGGAGCCAGGTCACTATATGGAGGAGTGTCATTGTTTGGAATGAATTAGAAGTTGGAATGTTGATGAGGAGGAACAAGGGGAAGAGGAGAACGAGGATGAAGATATTTTGGAGCTTCTTTGCATCGATAATATGGGGAAGAAAGAAAAGCACACAGAAATTCCACGAAAGCAACGGTGTGCTTTTGGAGATATAAGGGAATTAAAGAGAGAGGAGAAACTTCAGGGAGTTCAAAATATTGAGGATAGTTTCATAAATATTTTGGAAACAGAAAACTGGTCAGAAAGAGAGACTTCAAGGAAAGGGGAGAAGTAAATCTAAAGGGGGCTCTAAAAGATAGCGGAGAAGAGGAATATTTGATTAAAAGTTTAGGGGAGGAGAAATATATTTTGGGAATAAAAATATAAAGTGATTGTGGAAATAATTCTGTGGGAGAGAGTGAGGAAAGTTCAGAAAATGGGGTAATTATCATGGATAAAAATATGAGTTCAGAAGATGTAGATTTTATGAGGAACTTAGTGGGGACTTTGTTGTTCTACAACCACCGTTGCAGGTGGAGGACCAGCTGTTGTAGTGGAAGTAGACATAAAACCAACAGAAGCTATCAAATACCTTTTCCAATAGCCTCCTTTCAGCTGACACAGAATGTGACTGAAAAGGCCACTTACCACCAAAATCAGCACAGTGTTACACTATACAATAAATTGACAATTCACAAAGTTTCAGATCAATTAACCCAGTCAACCATAAGAAATAGTCTCTGCAAGTTTCTTATAAACTGCCTTTAGAAAAACTATATTCCAAGAGTGGATACATAATTTTGACTAAGTCCTAAACTATATACTCACAGTGAGTATCTACTGATCCATACTAAATATGTTCCCTATACTATGGTACTGTGCTATGTTCTAACAAACTATCTAAACTGTATTTTACTATACCGTAAGTACTTTCCTAAACCATATTTGCTACCTGCAGCAAATCTACTAATGTAACACTATTTTCTAATGCGCTAAACAACAAATATTTGTTTCCCAAATATTTAGAGATATTGTTCGTACAGTAAATGTTGCCGGTGCTTAGTCAACACTATTCACAACAGTCCAAATGTCTGTCGGTCAAATGGTACGAAACATCCTGAGTTCGTACAGCGCACTCAGTCACTGTCGTCCCCACTTGAATCGCGTCCGTCGAGTCGGTTTGCATCAACGATCCTCTTAAGCTCCTCTCCCGGATGTTCGGCTTAGTCTCCGTCAGTCCAATTCATTGATACCGCCCATATGATTAATGACACGTGGCTGTGGGTGTTGGTGTCACTCCGGAATACCTGCACTGTCTTCAAATGTCAACACGTGTCCCTACAGTCGTACACTACACTCTACTATCTACCTGCTACTGTCACACTATTAGAGGTCATTAGTAAATTTGACTTAGATGAAAATATTCCAAGTCCTAAATCTCCCCTCACAGCCTTATCTAGTGAACTACAGATTTCCAAATTGAACAGACTTTTGATTTAAGGATAAATTTGGGGGGTAATGGTTTTGACATCACTAATGGGAGTGATGCCATCGAAGAAGGTGTGCCTGTAAAAGGGTTAGCATCAGGGTGTGTGTTGCATATTGGAGATGGGACTGACTGTTTGAATTGCAAGAGGAAAATTGGATTTAGTGTGGATGTAAAAGAGATGAGGTGGATAAAATCTTTGTTCGGATTTATGAAAAGTGGGATGCAAAATAAAATGTGTGATCAACAAAATGCAATTTTTATTTCAGCTTATCTAATATACCTATTTGAACATGAGGTTGTTTACTTAAAGTTTTAGGAGAAGAAAAAAAAGGAAAAAAAAAGTAGGAGTTGAGAAGAAAGTACACTAGAAAATAAGAGTAGTGTTTAAATATATGTATTTTCTAGGTTTGAATAAAGGAAAATCAATAAGAGGAAGTCATCAAAGGCAGCCTGCCTCTCGCTCCACTCTCCAAACCCCCACACTTGTCGCAGTCACCGAAGGTTGGAGAGGAAGTTAGAGCCATGGCTGCCCATGGTGCCCAGAGAGAGACAGGCTGTAGTATTTGGTAGGTTTACCAAAAGGATATTTGATGGACCCAAGATTTGATACTGGTACCTACCGTCCGTCAAATTCCGATAGCCGGTAGCTTTATCCTGTAGACTACAATCACTACTAGAGTACACGGGGTACGATAGTTATATAAATCTGAACACGCAGTATCTTTAATTTAACTGGTTATGGGACTGTCTGTACACGGAAACGCATTAGATCACACAAATTCCGGACCGCACACAATTAACGAAATGATATTTTATTTCGACGGCCAATGTTAAATGTCGGTCTTCATCGAACGGCCATGGTGCAAGCCGAGATTCCGGAGTGGACGATTTGGTGTTTTCGGGCACCGCCACTCCGGATGACACGTGGCATGATCCCAGAGGATCGCGGGATTTCCGGGATGCAAGATTAAATTCCGGATGTGACAAATGTCACACTATGGTGATATCGTACATTGACTGTACAAAAAGTACGACGGTGCTTCTACTTTTTTCTACGGTACAGTCTTACAATTGGACCGTATCTCAGTACTAGGAAGCTTAGAGAGGGGTTTTAGGACTTAGAATAATTTTGGTAAATAGTCGTCTCTCTCTTAGAGAGCATCTGTATAAATAGACAAACTTTGCCATTTAATTACAACTCACTCGGTTTACCAAATTTAGTGATTCTTTTTGCTACAAACTCAGGGGAGTTCAAGCTACACAAGTGTGTAGTTGGTTAGAGTTTTTGCCCGCCAAGGTGGCTGCATTTCTAAGGGAAAGTCAAAGTTGGTGAATGTGTCCAAAACTCATATTCTAACTTTGTATTCTGTGGTGGAACTGAGCACACAGAAAGTCTTATTTCACAGGGGTGAAGTTTTATTGGGGTTTTGATTGTCAAGGGGTCAATCATTTGAGTTTGAATCAACTTGGAGTCGGCACTAACTAGATAAGCTTCTTGAGAGCTGCCTACTCTGAGGACCAATGGAGGTCTCAAAGTTTCACCTCTATCTCTCCCTTTCCATTTCCCTCCCCCGCTTCCCCCACTCCCTTACCCCCACTCTCTCCCACGCACCCTTTCTCCCTTGCCCCACTCTTTCTCCCTCACCTTCTCCCTCCCCCTCCCTCGCCCTTTGGTTCCCTCTCTCACTCTCTCACCTTCTCCTTCTTCCCCTCCCTCCCTCTCCCTCTCCCTCTCTTTCTCTTTCACCTCACTCTTCTTTGATAGGATCGAACAATAAAACACTGAGTGCAAATTCAAGTGGAAGCATAAAAGATAAAACACACACAAGAGAAAGATAACCCCACGGAAGCCAATATATTCCACGGAGAACTTTTCTTACATAATTTCCTCACACCCTCAAAACACTCTCACTTTTAACTCCTCTTAATAATATAAATGATAATCTTCACTAACCACCTCTAACTCCTCAAGAAACACCACAACGCTATCAAACTCCCTTAACTCCTTGAACTCTTTCATAATCTACAAGGAGGATCAAGTCTCACTCAATTGATAAAAACCTCTCTCTCACTACGCCTCAATATACTCCTTCAAACGTCACGTAATGATACCAACCAACCTGTACATGTAAAATGCACTAAACGCTAACTAATCAAACTACACCAATACGTAACACAACACAGTACACGACTAGAAACGCGTAAGAGTCAACGTGGTGAAATAAACAACCGACAAGTGCGAACCGACTTGAACTACTCGGTGTGGCTAGAAAAATCAACTAAGAACGGACTTGAACCACACGGTACTACTAGAATTTGCGTGAACGGAAACGACCAAACAATTTCCACGTCACTTCTAAAATACGTCTCAAACTTACGTGAAACGAAACGAAACGAACAAACAATTTCCACGTCACTTCAAATATCTAGTGAAGAAACTACTTCGTCGCTAGTCGTCGCTGCTTTAGCTACGAGAATATCTTGTCGCTAAATGAGGTCTTAGTACTTAATCCTTTCATTCCCCCTCTTACTGAGACACTCAAAGCCCCCTCTTACTCCATGCCCACTAACTTCTTTCCCATTTTATATAATTCTTTTAATGTTGCTTTGGTTAACATATTAGCAACTGTAAGTACACGCTCAAAGGAACTTACGCAAACGTCAACTGAAAAATTCCTCAACAAAGTGAAACGATATAGGTCGTACAAATGTACTCCGCAACCCAAAAACAAATCTCCACATCGAACCGAAATAGAATCGTGCGTCGCGATGCGAAACATCGTAAATCATGCGGACTCCCCATTCACTCAAATGAAACCTCAAGACTTTAAACGAACGAACAAGTACCTAAGTACAAATTAACCAATCAGACGCGGCGTGCGAAACGTGCGCCGCCAACGTACTACGACAAAATACTACCTCAAAACAAAGACCACTACGATCACTATGACACAAAACTGTAGAGTGACCGAGACCCTCCGTACAAACACTTCAAGACAGAAATAACTACGACACACAAAATCAACACTTAATCTGCCAACCGACGCTAACACAAACCCCAAAATGTAAACCTTAGCAATCTCCCTCTTAATGTGGGAATTGTCAAAGCGCCACCTCAACTCCAAAATAACGTAAACAAAGTTAAACAAAATAGCAAAAGACAAACTAGACGACCGTGCGACAGACAAGCGACAAGCGATTACAAATTTGAGTCTAACAATCCCCCTTTTAAACTTGTAGTCATTACACCAATCACAACTTAAAACTTCCCCTCCGTAAAACATCATGAAGCATACGTAAACGACAAATTAAAATACCATATTAACGTACGAATTAAAACATCAAATGTCCAACGTAAGAAACAATTATATCTCCTCGCGATTTTTCCATAAACGCCAAATCGAATAATCCCCCAACTGAATCCTCACAAACTTCAATCAACTCCAAATGTCGTAGCCCCTTGTGAAACGTTACAACTTGATTGCGAATTTTTTCCTTCAATTATCACTCAAAATTCATTCGTAACTTCGCGCGTCAAAATTCACGCATACGCCACATGGCGCTTCTCCATTTGTTCTTAGAATCTTAAAAAGAAACAAAATGCCGCTCTAAACGAAAAAAAAAACGTAACAAGGTGATGAAATTTCGAAATGAAAATAAATGAAAAGTCCACGCCGCAAATCCACGTCAAATAACTCCGCGTCACAACCTCTTTCAAAATTAGCACTTCCAAATATAATTTTTTCGTCAACTGAAACCATAGTCACATCCACATGGTACCATAAGGTACGGAAAGATCTGCGTAAACAAATTTTGAATAACTCTATGACCGACAAAATCTGACGACGACCAAAACGGCCGCCTAATATTCGACATCATCGTTCATTCCTCAATGTACGTCAAGCGTTCAACCGGCTCTTCGTACTGAACGACTTGTCCTCCTCTCATATATAACCCAAAAAAAAACTTCACATTTTTATTTTTCGTTGATAGAAAAAAAAAGATGTCACACTTTTTAATTCACTTTTTTTTTCTCTTTCTCAACACTCTTCTCTTCTACCGCCTCCAATATCGTTTCCCACTCTTCAACCTCTCTTAATTTAGAAAACGACTGTGGGCTTCCAACAACATTCTCGCAAACAAAATTCTCAACAGATAAAGTTGATTTTTCCTCACATCAAAAATAAAATGAAACAAGTTTGAAATCCTTTCTCCTTGCCAAAAATAAAAAAACTTATTAGGCCTCTTCCCCATCATAACTTGAATCTCATTTGAACAAATTTGTTCTCTCCTTTTATCTTCCTCCGATTCGGATTTGTTAAATCTAAATTAGAACTCGATTTTAAACCTTTAAATTTCCGAGAATTCAAATACACTCGAGAAATAAAAATTTCATCACTCCAATCATCAATGTAAAATTCAATGTCACTCTTAATGTCAACATTTTCCTTTAACTATTCAAACCGAAATGGACATGTGCTTTCTCCTCCAATGCAGAATGCGCAATGGACAAGAAATCATGAGTTTCGCTCTCCCATAAAAACAAAGTATTCTCTCATTCTTCATCTCCTCTCATCGAATTAATCATTAAAATGCGAATCGGAAAATTATAGTCTGTCAGTATAATTTCCAAACCCAAAATAATTTGTAAATTTAACACGGCCGCAACTTCCACTGCGATCACCTCAATCGCCGTTTTTGCGATCTCTTCCACTACCGACATAGTTTAACAAAGTAAAAAAAAATGTTCTCAAGCTCTTTAAATGCCACCTCTCCTCCTCGAAATTCTAAGTGACAGTTTACCTCTTCTCTTTTTTCACATACTCGTCTCCTCCACTCTCATCTCCATCTCCATCAAAATAGGAATTTGAATTATCCGGCAAATGATTCTTTTCCTTTTCTCCTCTTGATTCAGATTGTAATAGGGCATCAATATACCCCATCAATTTGTTGAAATCTTTCGGAAATTGATCTTCCAAATTTGTCGCTCCATACATCCGAATTCTTCCTCAAATAAAACTAAAAAAAAATGGTTTCTCCAAACAAACGTTGAAGCCGCCAGGAGGGAAGGAGTACTCTTCTTCCTTCCGAGAGAATAATCTCTCACTACCTCCACTTCGTCTTTACTCTTATCTTCTTTCAAACCCAAAACAAGAATCTGATTTCTCCTCTTTTTCTTCATCTTCGTCAATTTTTTCAATCCTCCTCTTTGTCAATAAATGGCCAAAACAGCCGGTAAAGCAACCGGTCTTTCGCTAACACAAAAAATCCTCCTCTTCTTCCTCCTCGATTCACTTCGAATAACGTCTTCAATAAATAAACGTACAAGAGTACGAAATAAAACTCCCTCCAAAAAAGATCTTCAAAAATGCCGAGATTCATTTTCAACTCACGACAACACACTTACTTTCTTCTTCATAAACCACTCCTTTACACCTCAATCAATATACCACATCGGCAACTTCATTTCTCCTCCCAAAAGAAATTTATCTTCTTCTCTTCACTCTTCTTTCCACTCTTCTTCTCTTTCATCAAATCACTCTTTTTAATTCACTTCTCATCACACTTTTCTTCACTCCTCTCTTCAGTTTTTAATTCACTCTTCTCTTTTTCACCTTCTTCGACTTTCGGATTTTTCATCTACTTCTTCTTCATCATCTTCTTCTTCTTCTACTTCATATAAAGAATCACCTCCATCCGGATCGAGATCAGGTTCACTCTTCAAAGGACAAAAGTCTTTTCTTCCTCCCATCTCAATCTGAATTTTCACTTCAACATAAAGGGTAAACTTGTAGAACAAGTCACACAACACCTCGTCCGAACTTCTTTCACCTCACGACAACACACTTACTTTCTTCTTCATAAACCACTCCTTTACACCTCAATCAATATACCACATCGGCAACTTCATTTCTCCTCCCAAAAGAAATTTATCTTCTTCTCTTCACTCTTCTTTTTACTCTTCTTCTCTTTCATCAAATCACTCTTTTTAATACACTTCTCATCACACTTTTCTTCACTCCTCTCTTCAGTTTTTAATTCACTCTCTTTTTAATACACTTCTCATCACACTTTTCTTCACTCCTTTCTTCAGTTTTTAATTCACTCTTCTCTTCTTCACCTTCTTCGACTTTCGGATTCTTCATCTACTTGTTTTTCATCATCTTCTTCTTCTTCTACTTCATATAAAGAATCACCTCCATCCGGATCGAGATCCTGTTCACACTTCAAAGAACAAAATCCTTTTCTTCCTCCCATCTCCATCTGAATTTTCACATCAACATAAAGGGTAAACTTGTAGAACAAGTCACACAACTCCTCCTCCGAACTTCTTTCACATCATCTTCAGTCTTCGTTTTAGTCTTCGTCTTCAATCTCCGTCTTCGTCTTCGCCTTCCACTTCGTCTCCAGTTTTCATCTTCGTCTTCAGTCTTCGTCTTCTACCTTTCTTCATCTTCGACTTCCGTCTTCATCTTCGTCTTCTGTCTTCGAATTCGTCTTCAAACTTCGTCATCGTCTTCCATTTCGTCTTCAATCTTCGTTTTAATCTTCGTCTTCATCTTCGTCTTCTGTCTTCATATTCGTCTTCAAACTTCGTCTTCGTCTTCTCTCTTCGTCTTCAATTTGTCGTCTTCGTCTTCCACTTCGTCTTCAATCTTCTTCTTCATCTTCTTCTTCGTCTTCAATCTTCGTCTTCTTCTTCATCTTCATCTTCGACTTCCCTCTTCATCTTCGTCTTCATCTTCGTCTTCTGTCTTCATATTCGTCTTCAAGCTCCGTCTTCGTCTTCTCTCTTCGTCTTCAATCTGTCGTCTTCGTCGTCAATCCTTTTCGCCTCCAATCGTCTCCATCTCCATCATCAAAACACTCATGGAGCACTACAACCTGCTCCGATACCAATTGAAGGATCTTATACAATAATAAACTTAGTGCAAATGCCAGCGGAAGCATAAATGACAGAACGCACACAAGAGAAATGTAACCGAAAGTCAATATATTCCAAAGGGAAACTTTTCTTACATAATTTCCTCACACCCTCAAAACGCACTCACTTCTAACTCCTCTTAATCATACAAAAGATAATCTTCACTAACCTCCTCTAACTCCTCAAGAAACCCCACAAAGCTATCAAACTTCCTTAACTCCTTGAACTCCTTCATAATCTACAAGGAGGATCAACTCTCGCCAAATTGATAAGAACCTCTCTCTCACTACGCCTCAATATACTCCTTCAAACGTCAAGTAACAAAACAACGGTACACGATTAGAAACGCGTAAGAGTCAATGTGGTGAAAACATCCGACCGACAACTGCGAACTGACTTGAACTACACGGTACGACAAGACAAGTCAACCACGAACCGACTTGAACCACACGGTACAACTAGAACTTACGTGAACCGAAACGACCAAACATTTTCCACGTCACTTCAATAGTACGACTAGAACTCGCGTGAAACGAAACGAACAAACAGTTTCTACGTCACTTCAAATATCCAGCGACGAAACTACTTCGTCGCTAACTTCTACGTCACTTCAAATATCTTCCTACGACACTTCAAATAACTAGCGACGAGACTACTTCGTCGCTGGTGGTCGCTACTTTAGCTACGAGAATGTCTCGTCGCTAAATGAGTTCTAAGTACTAAATCCTATCAACCGACAGTCGTACACATGTCGTTTGGTAATCACTTTTTTTGCAAGTCGACAAAAAAGTGCTCAAAAGGACAAATATTCATGCAATGTCGGTTGGTAATCACTTCTTTGTCGACTTGCAAAAAGAACGAAATCCTTAGCATCAAGGCTGTGCATTAGTGTGTACGATTCTTAACATCGAGGCTGTACATTAGTGTGTACGATCCTCATCATCGAGGCCGTACATTAGTGTGTACGATTCTTAACATCGAGGCTGTACATTCGCGTGTACGATCCTTAACATCAAGGCTGTACATTAGTGTGTACGATCTTTAACATCGAGGTCGTACATTAGTGTGTACTTCACTGTCGACTTGCGAAAAAGACAAAATCCTTAAATTCAGGTTGGATATGCATTAACGTAAAAGTGAGATTGTCATTGATTGAGGGCCTTACTGTTTGGTACCATTCCGTACATTTTCCTTTTTTTTTTTGTTAAAACATCTTTAGTAAATTATCTCTAAGGTTATGGGCGTAAACCTGGACCGTCGAATGCTCTACTGTGCTTTGCTTTGCTCGGGCTCACGATGAACGCGCGATCGAGTGTTTACACGTGTTATAAGCCGCCTCCTCTGCCGTTACACCCCGTTTCGCTTTAAATTTCAGATAGTACATTATAATCCACTTTGTGCGAGTAATTAAGAGTGAACCTCCATCAAGCGAAAATTGCGGTTGTTTGTTGTAAAACCTACTTTAAGTGCAAGGCCATGCTGTTATTTTTTGTTTTTTATTAACATGTTTAACTTAGATTCCGTTAGTAATATGAAACCTTTATATGTGCGTAGGTTGGGTTTATGTCGTCAAATGGTTTAATGAACTTAACATGTTTTTAATTCAAAATAACACCCCATGTGTGTATCGCATTTTCTTCAACATAACGGGTAGGGATGACGGCTTCGATGGACTAGCAAGGCAGGGATCAATCCCTTGCCCGTCCACTTCCTTTTGTTAGCTGCAACTTCTCTCTCTCTCTCTCTCTTGCCTCAGTTTGTCTCTTTAAGCTGCTAGAGGGGCAACCATGGTTTTTTCTGTCTAACTCTCCTCCTTAACTCTATAAATTCTAGAAATAACAGAAAAAGAAACAAAGAATAACTTTTTTCAACAAAAACACATTTGGAATGCACGAAAATATTCACAAATTTCACAATGCGTAAGCGAATCTCAACTCAAATTACACATCAACCAGCTCACATTTCATACATTGAATTTTCTTGAACAAAAGATAGAGGCAATACAAAAATTATAAAAGGATGTTCCTCAAATAATTACTCCTAATTTTATTCCAATACCTTCACTAGTTGACCTTTTTAACTTAGTCGCCAGATTACATTTCGAAATCTAATTCTAAAAGCGTGACATGCACTTAGATGCAATTTAGAGGACGACGCAACTGAAACCAATCGAAACGAAACATCTAAAAGTATTATACGTAAATCGTAATCTACACGAAACGAAACTATGAGACATACTACGCAATAAATAAAATACAGTACTGTACTGTTAGACCTGTACGAAATCGTAAATCAAACCGAATACATGAAACGTGCACTCAAAAAGTACAATCGAAATAAAAGTACTAATGAAACGAAAAGAAATTACAATCGTATAAATAGTACTAATGAAACGAGAAGAAAGTTCAATGGAAACAAAAGTACTAATGAAACGAAAAGAAAGTACAATCGAAACAAAAGTACTAATGAAGTGAAAATAAAGTACAATAGAATCAAAAAAGTACAATCGAAACAGAAGTACTAATGAAACGAAAAGAAAGTACAATAGAGGCAAAAGTACTAATTAAACGAAAAGAAAGTACAATAGAAACAAAAAATACTAATGAAACGAAAAGAAAGTACAATAAAGTTATAAAAACAAAAGTACAGTACTAATGAAACGAAACGAAAGGAAAAGCGCACCGTGACGCGCGACAAAATTGACCCACACTAAAAATGTTACTAGAGCCTTACCCCTCTTCCTCCTAGTGACTATGGGAATTCAAAAAGAGAAAAAAGTAAAAAAAAAAAAAAAAAAAAAATCCCCCAAAATGTTTTTCTCTTGCATTTATTTTTAAGTATGGAACCGAACCCTCAAGGTTTAGGGTTTTCGGAGAATACAAGAAAGGAGCTCATAGGTTCACAAATCTCACACACCACTTTTTCGGCCATTTTTTAGTTCTTGGAGACCGAAAGAAATTATGTAAAACGGGAGAAAAATTTGGAAATTTTTTTTTTTTTCGAAAACGGAAGAAATATTTGAAACTCCCCGTCCCCCTCCCCCTCCCCCTCACCATAAAAAAAAAGATTTTTTTGGAAAACGGAAGAAATAATCGAAACTGAAATACGTCTTGGAAAACCGAAACGAATTCTCGAAAACCGAAGGGAGTGTAAAGAATTCGTAAAAAAAAGACTCTTAAGCAATTGACGCAGGAGAAGATTTCCTTTTTTTTTCCAGCTTTGATTTTCTCCAGCCTCTATTTTTTCCAAACTCGATAATTTCCAAACTCATTTTTTTTCCCACGAATTATAACTCTCACTAGATAAATTGTGCGTGAATCGACGAACTTTTTAAATAAAATTGGTCATTTTCAAGTTCCACAGAAATCCTAAACCCTACTTTTGATTCCCCTACGGAAATGGAACCTGAGAAACCCTACAAACACTGAAAACCCTTAAGACCCTAGAATTCTTAAAACCCTAGATCCTTACAAATCCTAAAAACCCTAGAAACTCGGCTTTTGCTTTCCTCCTTTTTTTCCTTTTTAATCGTTGTCAGAATCCCTTAAAAAAACCAAATTTTCCCATCCATCGCGAAAAATTGTCAGAAAAAGTCAACTCTGACAATTCTCCGTACAATGCGGCGGTACAATTTTCCATCTTCTCGAAAAGTCAAAGCGTCTCCTTCAAGCGATAATTCCGGAGTATGAGAAACATTTTAAGATGGGTTATAAAAAAGGATGTTATGGAACAAAGGGAGAGAAAGAGAAGAGAAAAAAATCAGTCAAACGCAATAACGAGATATACCAAAAAAGGAAAAAGAAGTAATCCTCTGATTGGCTGATTTTGGCCTATTCTTCCAACCGAGGATTTTGAATAACCTTTACATAGAAAACGTAAAATCCCAAAAACAAACCCCAAATGAAATATAAAGCCACGAATCTTGAAACCTCGAATCCGGCTTCATTTTCTATTCAGACCAGAAAAAAAAATTGACAAGGACATTATTATGGCCACAAACTCGAGGATGTCTGAAGATGGACAGCGGCTCTAAGACGTGTGACAAGCGTCACCTCAAACCAAGAGACGGAGAGAGAGAGAGAGAGAGAGAGAGAGAGAGAGAGAGAGAGAGAGACGTAGAGAGGGAGCAAATGAAGGAATTCGAAACTAATACATGTCGAGTTCCCACAAGTCATCCATAGGAACAGCGAGACCTTCTTCCGGAAGGTCCCCGAAACTGTCGTTCGGATCTTCTCCGAGATTTTCCAGCCTGTCAAAATCAACTTCTAGTTCTGCCAAATCTTCCTCCGAAAGATCATTTTCCCCATGAAAATTCAAATCTGTTTTTACTTCTCCTCCGCCTCCTACTCCTACTCCAACCCCAGAGAAAGAAACAGGTGGAGGAACGACAGGAATTGGTGTCAGGATCGAAGTTTCCGATATGGGAACAAGAAGTTCTTCTACAGACAAATTATGAGTCTCTGTTTCTAAAGGAATTGTATCTGAAAGTAATCCATTCGATTGTCGAGCAAAATTCGACAAACCTCGATTATGAGGTCGACCTTTGGCTTTCCTTTCTTCTCTCCCGTTGTTATTTCTCTCTGAAGCTTTGACATCAGAAACCCTCTCTCTCTCCGTCCTTTTCCCCACCGTCTTATTTGCGAGTTCCCAGTCAGAATCTCTCTCTGTCCGTTTCCGTTTAACTTTTCCATGTGGCAAAACAGTTTGAGAAACTGTGGAATCAATAGTTACTCGAGATCCACTACCCACTTCATCCAACTGAACGGTTTTCTCTCTAACTCCATTGACTGCATTTCGACTTTCTGTGATTCTCGAGGAAAAGCCAGTTTTTCCTGTCACTGTCACGTCACGTTCTATGTCTGACCATTTTGGACTCAAATCTGGAGGCCCTGCAGAGGAATTTCACCCAGAAAAAAAAAGCCAAATAAGAGAACTAAATGGAAGGAAATGAAAGAGAAAACTGAAAGGAAGGAAAAGCAAAAAGTATAGAAAAGGAAAAAAAAACAAGAAAAATTCAGTTTCAGGTCACGATTCAGACGTGCCAGTCAATTCCCTTTCCAACAATGCTCAAAAAAAAAAAAAAAAAACATCAAAACCAAATTGAAACCAAAACTAAAACCAAATCAAAACCAAAACTATCCTTACCTGGCGTTGTCATTGTCAAACCTCCTCCTCCACAACAAGTTTCAAGAGGTCTCTGTAGAGCGAGCTTCTCCCGTTGCCTAAAACACAAGGAAAATCCCCAAAATATCAATATTATGAATATGAATATATGATTAATGATTATAATTACGATGACGATGGCAATTACGATGATTATAACTATGATTATCATTATCATTGCAACTACTGTTACGATTACGATTATGTTTATGATTGTCATTATGATTATACAGGCCGATATATGATTAGTCAACATATCAGTGATACATCCCAATATAAGAGATCGGTCAAACAATGATATTTTTCATGATATACGCTATAACAACTGGCGTCCCATTGGACCAACAGAATGGCCCGGGGAACTACACCAATACTCGTTATTAAAGCTAATTTTTTTTCGGCCCTTAAAATATCTTTTCATCGTGCACACTTGTCATATTGTCAATCGGATGGTTGCTATTGGAAGGCAATATTCTCACCTTCCTATTGGCGCTCTTTGATTAACAATCCGACCAATGTGTACGGAAAAAATATGTTTTGATTGACGAAAAAAACTTTAACCTTTATTGTTATTAACGATAAAAATTATAGTTGATTATTGACAGAAACCACGCTAATAATGGTAAATGGTGTACCTTTCTTCCTCGGGTCGACTGGAGGCGATTATTGCTTCAAGATTTTCCACCATCATCTGAAAAAACACGATAAAGTCCTTTAAATTCCATCAGATATCTGGAAGTAACATGCATTTCGCAGCTAAGATTTAATTACTTTTCTGTACCACCTACTTTTTGTTGAGATTTGCTTACTTTTCTATATCACTTACGTCTTGTTGAGATTTTAATTACTTTTTGTTTTATCACTTCCTTTTTTTATACCATCTACATTTGCCTCTTATAACCTTTGTTATAATGAGAGAATTCCACGCCAATTACTGATTTCCATTCCTAGTTTGAAACCTTCATCTTTTCTCCCATTTTCATCTCTTTTCCCATTTTTGAGTCGTTTCCCGTTTTCAAATCTTTTCCTGTTTTCGGGTCTCCGAAGAAAGAACTTTAATTTGGTTCAAAAAAATTGTTTGGAGTTGACCGGTTGTCTTATCACAAAAACTTGTGTTAAGAAAAGGAAATTTAAATGGAAAAAAGAAAAAAAGTAGTTTTCTATTTTAAATTTGATTTTTTGTCGTCTTGGTGGCATATATATAATTTTTTTTCTTGTTTCCTACTCCTACTTCTAAAGGAAAAAGGAAAATAAGAAGAAAAATTTACTAAAACAAAAAGAAGAAAAAAAAATAGTTTAAATTTTAATTACCTCGTCAGTTTTGGAAAAAGACGCAGCGGAATCAAATCTTCTGTGAGAGATTTCGTCGTCCTCATCAGGCGAATAATTCGGTACCCAACTGTCGGTTCTTTCTGACGGAATTTTGTTACTTTCTGCCCAAATTCCGATATTTTCTGACCGAATTTCCTTTTTTTCTGCTCGATTTTTTTTAATTTCCGATCGAATTTCACTTTTTTCTTGAATTTCTTTCTCAATTCGAGTTTTTTCTTCTTGAGGTTTTTCTTCAATTTCTTTCCGAAATAGTTTTTTTGATCCACCCCTACGATTTTCCTGCATTAAAGACAAAAACAAAAAAATGTAATAAAGATTTTCGAAGTCCGATCGAATCATTTGAAAATTGTTTTTTTTTTTTTTTTTTTATCAAGTTGAATATTTATGTTTGAGGAATATCTTTTTTATATTTTGTCGATCGAATTTTGGCATACGCAATAAAATTAAATAAACAAATCAAATAGAAAAATACAATATGGTAGGAGACTCCTCTCATTTGTGAGAAATTTCATTTTTTTTTCCCTTTTCCCAAATATAGTGTGTGACGTTAACATAAAGGCAATTGCAGATAAAATAAAAAAATGCCAAAAAAAAAAAAAAAAAAAAAGCCGGGAATTTATAGAAAGTACCGTAGTTTTGAGATATTGAACTAGAACAAGATTTTCGTTTTTAGGACCCCCGTTTTGTGATCTGAAAAAAGGCAAAAAAAATATGTTCATACCAAAAAAAATAATAACCATAACAATACAAATAATAGAAATGGTAACAATTCATCAAAAAAAAAAAAATTGAGCAGTAGGAGTCTCTTATAACACGATACCATCGATTGGGAAGAAATATATGTATATATATAGATATATATATATATATATATATATATATATATATATATATATATCTATCTATCTATATATATTATATATATATATAAAACTTATTTTTTTCACTTACTTTCTCAATAGAAAATAAATTTGTCGATGAAACTCGCAGTCATCTTCCTTTCGAGCGTAATAACAAGAGACGACCTCCGTCCCATTGATCTGCCCGAAAATAAAAAAATGAAATTAATAAATGTAAACAAAAAAAACAAATAAATAAATACAAAATAAAGAAAAAAAAAAAAACTGAGTACATTCTTTATTGACATCCTTCCCAATGACTTACCAAGAGACAAAAATAAAATAAAAACAACGGATAAAAAAGAAAACAGAAAAAGTAAACAAACCTAAAACATTTTTTATTGACTTCCTTTTCCCATTGACCAGTCCGAAGTAAATGATATAAAATATAATACAATAAATAAGTACATATATTATTGAACAGAAATATTATGAATGGACAAAAAAATTACCGGCAAAAACCAAATTTTTAAGCAATTTCTCAATTCTTAAATAATTATTTAGTTGTTGCAACATTTTTAGGAGAAAGAAAATAAATAAACAAATAATTAGACCAAAAAAATAAAAAAAGCATGTTGTAAGAAAATCGATGCACGGACGAATAGAGTACTCTTGTGTTTTTGTAAGAATAAACAAAAAGAATAATTAATTAATTGATTCATCCATTCGTAGATTAATTAATAAAAAAATTATTGTTTATTTATCTATTTATTTAATTGACTGAATAAATAAATAGTTAACTCCTAAAAAAAGCAGAAAAATGAAATACTTTAAGATTGACGTGGCTTTCGTTCACTGTGCTTCCTCCGTTATTTTTTTTTTGCCAAATATGACCGTCGTTTCGGAAAGATCGAGATTTTCTTTTATCGTACAAAAACAAAGTTCCACCTGCCCAAAAATAAACAAAAAAACAAACAAATAAACAAATAAACAAATATATAAATAAAGCAAAAAATGAGTAAAATCTATATAAACAAGGTTCCACCAGAACGAAAATAAATAAATAAACAAATAAATAAATTAAAAAAAAAAGTGAAAAAATACCTATAAATAAAAATGGAGTCGTAAATTACTATCTTTTATTTTCCTCTTAAAAAAGATAAAATAAAAGGGATATTTAACTAAGCTTTCATTTTTTACCTTTTTCGACCAATTATTTTTCTCAATAAAAAGAGTTTTTTGTAAAACAATGCATTTGAAAAAAAAAAATAAAGAAATAAAATAAAATTATGAAAATAGAAAAACTCACTTCCTGGTTTCTCGGGTGCCCTTTTTGTCAATAAAAACTCCCCTCCTTCAAAATTAACCAAAAAAATAAAAATTTCCGATGCGGTCAACAACTTCGATTCCGCAATTTTTTGCAAATTATTAAATTCTATGTTTTCGGGGGGGGAGGGAGGAGAATCCTTTAAGAGAGGGAGAGGGAGAGGGTGAGAAGGAGAGCGAGGAGAGAGAGAGAGAGGGAGGGGGGTAAAGGGAGGATGAGGAGAGCGAGGGAGAGGGAGTGGGGAAGTTTCACCTGCAACACCAGACATGAAAGGAGGAAAAAAATGTGAGCTAGATAATAAAGGGTTTTTTTTTTTTTGTCTTTCTGAACCGGGAAATTTCATTTTAGATATGAAAGGAGAAACTGAAAAAAATGAGGCAAAAAAAAAATGGCGATTTTTTATTAAGAGTAAAAAAAAATCTTGGAACACAAAAAAAGAATCTTGAGAGGAAAAAAATACTAACTTTGTGAAATATTCGACAGTTTTTCCGGAATATGAACCTTTGAAGCTTCCCCCATGTCCAGTAAACATAAATTTCCCAACACCATATTTAGTGTGGAGTTTTCCTTTTCTTGTTGAAGATTATTTTCGTTAGTTTCTTTTTTTGGGTAGGAAAAATTTTCACCTACAATAACCAACCCATTTTTTTTTTAAGTGCAAGATTTAATCTTTTTTTTTCTTTCCTCGGCGGTGGGGGAGGGAAGAAGAGGGAGAGAGCGAAGGAGAGGGAGGTGGAGAGGGACAGAGAGGGAGAGAAGGAGAGGGAGAAGAAGAGGGAGGGGGAGGGAGAGAGGTGAAGAGGGAGAGGGCGACCAAAAGGGAAAGGGAGAGAGGGGAGAGAGATGTTCGATTTCCGAAATATTCGGGATTTCGGCCTGTTTCACACTGGAAGGGAGCTGGAGAGGGAGATGAATTGGAGTAGAAGAGGGAGAGGGCAAACGAGAGTGGTAAGGAGGGAGGAAAGGAGAGGAAAAGAGTAAGGGGGAAAGAGTGGGAGAGGGAGAGGGAGAGGAAGGGAGAGAAGTAAAGCGAAAGAGAGTGGGAGACCTAGAGGGAGTGGGAGATGGAGAGGGATAAGAAGAGGAAGAGCGAGAGTGAAGGGATCTAGAGAGGGAGAGGAACTGGAGAATAAAAGGGAGAGGGCGAATGAGAGCTGTAGGGAGGGAGGAAGAGAGAGGAAGAGAAAGGTGGAGAGGTAGGTGAAGAGAGAGAGGGGATGCGAGAGAGAGAGAGAGAGAGAGAGAGAGAAGGTAGTCAAGAAAGAATGAAGAAATAGTTAAAACGGATTTCAAAAGAACTCACATCGAAATGAATCCTTCAAATGTTCCGCCAAAAATCCGTCTCCGTGGAGATATTTTTCCAATAGAGTTATAGAAGCCTCTAGTTCGCAAATTTTTTTGCGAATATTCTCAAAATGAAAATGCCTAAAGTCGTCAAAATCCATTATTTCAAAAATAAAAAAGAGGGAGGGAAGAAGGGAGGCAAGGATGGAGGGAAAGAGGTAGGGAAAGAGGGAGGGAGGGAGGGAGGGAGGGAGAGAGGGAGGGAGGGAGCGAGCGAGAGGGAGGGAGGGAGAAAGGGGGAGACGGAAGGAGGGAGGGAAGAAAGGTGGGACGAACGGAGGCAGGGAGGAAGTTAGGGAGGCTGAGAGAGGGAAGGAGGGAAAAAAAAGGAGAGGGAGAGGGAGCGGGAAGTGGGCGGCGAGGGCCGAGAGGAAGTGTGAGTAGTACCCGGATCTCTTGCTTTTTAAATTTAGGGGAAATGTTCACGAAGTGCGTCATTTCGGTCGGCGTTTGATCACCGCATGCGTTGTTTTGGTTTTGCGCAACTGCGTAGGTCACCTTTGTCCAAACTCCAAACGCGTAACAAAAAGAGGAGACGGGAAATGATAAGCGCATACGTAGTTTGTATGTGAGGGGCAAGTGGGAGGAGTACAACGTCAATGTGTTTTAGAAGTGTCGTGAATCGGCAAGGTTTTGCCGATAATCGATATATTGGAACGATATATAGAAACTGGTTTATCTACTATAAAAAACCGATAAAATCGGTATTTGATCGCGATAACACTGGTACCGATAACCAGAGGTCGCAAAAGTAACCGAAACTCGATTTCTCTCAACCACCAGTGCCCGCCAGTACCCGAATAAGTACAAAATTAGTGGTACATCTCCCTTATACCTTCCACGATACCAAGAGTACAAAGTACAATAATGTTGGATAGTATTGACAGTACAGAACCTTCATTTTTTTTTGCTTTTTGCTTAGCCGACCGTAACCGATTTTTTTTTTCGTGAATCACCCGCCCGAATCCGCCCGACCCCCCAAATTTGGCAACCGAATCCGTTCCGGATCCAACGCGGGCGGTCGGTTAATGGTCGGTTACGGTTTCAGTTAACCGTTTGCGACCTCTGCCGATACCTATTGGCAATAATTGTTTGTACGGCATAATCCGACGTACTGAACCGCCGCTTTTCTCTTACACAAGGTACGAAACAGGTTACACATGGCATGACACACAATATACAGTGAAAAATATAGTACAATATATTATAAAGTACTATTGTATAGTGTACTATATTTTTTCTACTTATCGCCGATAAGAAATTGGTTGGTCTCGGAGCGATATATCGGGACCCCTGGCCGTGTGATAACCGATAACTATCAATATCGATGTTATTGTGAAATATTTCTTGTTGATACACAACACGAGGTTTTAGTGTTAATAACACTATATCCGCGCCCAACCGTACAGAAAAATTGTAGAGACTGTGAATTGAGTGGCGTTGTAAAGTGCTCACCAAATTGAATCATATTAATATAGATGGGCAAAATTCAGCAAACATGTTCTCACATGTTCAAAGATCGACTATATGGAGGGGCTACACTATGGGAATGGATATCCTAGCTATGTGTTAGATGTATAAGTTAAGTAAATGTTTTGTTGGCGCGAGGTCATGAAACCCAACATACTCTTAATAAATCTATTTTTTTCGTTGCATTAAAAAATTTTAACACGATTCTTTTAAAACTTACCAAAATGATCATCGAGTGCGTCATTTTTATTGGCGTATGATCTGGACATGCGTACTTTTGGGTTGGCGTAACTGCGTATGTCAAACAATCCAAACGCGTCACGTACGATAAATATAATATAAAAGTGTCAAGTTGAGTATAGTACTGTACAGTACAGTACATTAGCGCAACAAAAAGCGTGTTTTTTTGCAAAAAGAGGAGACATGAAACGATAAGCTCGTGCATATTTTTTAGTGTTGTGTATCAGCAAAAAAATTATGGCGATAACACCAATATCGATAGTTATCGATTATCGAACGGTTAGAGGTTCAGATATATTGGTTCGAGACCAACAAATTCCTTATCAACGATAACTTAAATAAAATATGGTACGCATACAATAGTTTGCTATAATATACTTTATTACATTATTGACTTTATATAGCGTGGCAAGCCACGTATAAGAATTTGTTCCGTGTTTTGTTTAAACTAAATTTTGTTACGGACTGCGCAGCACATAAACGTTGACAAAATTAAAACAACAGTTTATAGTTCTAAAACTATATTAAAGAAACGAGAAAAATATATTACAGTGTAAATTTGTAAAAACAAACTTTTTCCAAAAACCACACGAACAGAGCATACGAACAATTCTATCAGACTGTCGCCATTTATTACCACCATCTTGTGAAAATTTAAAAGAATATTCGGGAAGGGTATGGGAGCATGGAACCCAAATAAAACCCTCTTAAATTAGAAATAATCAAGCAAATATCGTGATATTTTCCGGAAATAAGGGGGAAAGGGGTCCGCGACGCATCCGTGGAATAACACTTACAGTTGAGTTTACCACCGTACATTTAGCTGTACATTCCGTATAGTTATTGATATCCGTGTTATTGTCGATCAACAACCGATATTTCAACGACAATACCGATGTTGATATATCGTGCCAATAAATTGATTATTGACAAATGAAAAAAAGACCCATATCGGTTATCGGCAAATCCTTGCCATTACACAACACTACACCGCGAATCGTTATTAGTGTCAACAACTCTAATTTGGGTTCATTTTTTTTTTTTCCTAAAATAGGATACATGATTTTAATTTTTCCTTGACGTTAATTAAGGTACCGTACAGAATAGCGTAAAGAAGGAAAGTACAATAAAATCTAAATAGTGTGGTGTACGGTCGAAATCAGACCGTACATAAATGTACCTTTTCAAGTGAAAATTTTACAAAAAATGAATTAAATCAGACGCGCACGCATAGGAATGTGCGCTAAAAAAACGGGATAAGTCTGACACGTAAATTATCCTGACATGTACGGATATTTTAATTTCACGACGCCGTACGATTTCTAATATTTTGTACGAATACATATATTAATGTATATAATAGTACAGAAAATATTCCATTTTTGGTGTTCCCAATTAGCATTAACGCCGAAAGTAGAATACACCTTTTATTTTTTTAAATAAAATTATTAATTAGCATCAATTACGATAAATCTTCTTCAACGCTATTTAAACTTTGACAATAATAATGATTCGTTGTGTACTATATTTTTTGTGCGCAAACATCTACGCCAGGTTCTCCAATAGTACAGTAAAGGTACACATTACTATAGATTTGGTTGCATCGAGTTAAGATATGACGGTCAATCATTTATAAATGCTTTGTCTTGCAAAAAATCAAATTAACCAGTTAAAATTTTGTCGCTGATGTGAACGTCGCCCGTCAAAAGAAAGCAACAATCCACGTGGCTTGCAACTATAAATTAAACAAAATTGCGACGACCATGTGTAAAAAATAATATTTCGCGTAAGCCCAATTACCCTGTTAAAGAGGTCGCAATCGGGTACCCAAATCCGTACCTGGCAAATACCCGACTACCCGCGTCAAATTTGGAACGAATTCGAGTGTCAAACTTTCGAGGCCGGTCGGATTCGGACAGGTGATTCACAAAAAAGAAAAAATAAATGAAGTACGATTGGGTAAGCAAAAAATATCGTGGAAGGTATGAGGGAGATGTACCATTAATTTTGTAATTATTCGGGTATGGTTGGGTACGGGCGAGTACGGGCATTCGCGAGAAATTGGGGTTTGGTTAATTTTTATATTTGTAAACGCTTATCGAGTAATGGTTAACAATGTAGGAGAGTGACATAACCGGGTCAAAAATATTGTCTGTTTTGAGTATGTAAAATTTTGACTTTTGCGACTTTTTCCCAGTTATCATTTTATAAATTATTAAATTGCTATCGTTGTGTATCGGTGAGTTACTATAACTGATATATCGCGAATTGTTATCTTTAAAGGGATTGATAAATCTCTATATATGATTATTGTCAATAGTGCTGATATATCAACAACCATAACCGATAACGACCAATAATAGATATACCCTTGAGGAAGGGGGGGGGCCCAACAAGGGGGTTTCGTTTACAAAATAAAGAATTGTAAGTATGAAGTACGGACTGATAAAATGAATTATAGGTGAGAAATAGAAAGGTACATATGGGTTATTGGTAAAAGGCTACCGAAACACAACACAAAAAAAAATTAGACCACTAATCGTTATTGGTGTTAAAAAGAAATAGTGATATGCTACAATAGTGTTAATTACGCATTTTTTTATTTTTCTGTCAAAATAAATAAAATCTTTAACATTAATTTTGGCATTTAAAGCCAATTCGTGTGTGCATTTTGTAATTTTTACGCTAAGCTGACGTCAACATTATTTTAAGTTTAAGGTCGAAAATTGACATCTCCACCGATAGACGTAACCACGTATGTAAATTGCACGAAACTTACATATTAGATCAAAATTTAACGTTGTTTTAGGTTTGTTAACGGTATTATATGATTTTAACGAACATTGTCATCAAATAACATTAAAACTTGAAAGGATCAAAACACAATCACAATGTGCAAACTGTAGAAATTGATGGTTCTGTTTTAAGTATTTTCCAGGTGTAAATAGAAAGACAAAAAGAAGCCGAGGCAGTCTATCTCTAACTTCTCTCTCCAACTCCCACACTTGTCGCAATCACTGAGAAATTGGAGAGGAAGCTAGAGCCATGGCTATCTAGGCTATCCAAAGGTAGTTTATTTACTAAAAGGACTAATGATGCAACCAGGATTTGATCCTAGTACCTGCCGGTCGTCAGAACACGAAAAGCCAATAGCCTTAACCGTTACGTCTAGATGTTACGATACACTTTATAGGGTTTGATATTTATTTCAACGTTTTCATATAGGATATTTCATTTAACGAGAACTGCTTACAGAATACATAGGTTCAGTTATGAAGAAGTACGGATTACGGTACGGATAAGATACAAGTACCGCGCGTTTGTTTCGATAGCGAAACGAATACCGCGCAGGTTTTTATTACGGCTACGATTAAATGTGCATTTAATCCGACAGCCGGAATAAATGCTGAGATCGTGGAAGAGGATTTCGGCGGTTTATGGTCATCACCACATCAGATGACACGTGGCAGAATAACATTGGATCGCGGCATCTCCGAGGATTAAGGGAGCGAATTCGGATATACCACGTGTTGACATTAAGGCCATGTTGTACAGTGTCCGTACAGAAATTACACCAGCAACTATAATTTTGTGTACGAAAGTGTAATCTAATTGGTTCCGTACATCAATAGATAGAGTCTGTCAAAGAGATAAGACTTAGAAAATTTAGAAGATTGGACCCTCTCTCCCAGAGAGCTTTTGTACAAAAAGTCAACTTTGACCCTCCAAAATGTACTACTCAGGGGAGCAAATTCAGAGATTCTTTTTGCTATCGACTCGCGCGAGTCTTGCCTTCATATGGGTGAAGGTGGTTAGAGTTTTTGTCTACCAAGGTGGCAGTTGTTCTTGCTGAAACACAAAGGGGTCAGGGTTATCCTAAAGGCTTCTTGGAAGCTGTCCATTCTGAGGACTTATAGAGCTCTCAGAGTTTCAGGTTTTGGGCCCACCCTGTAGGGTACCAATCTTCAATGGAATTGGCTTCATATACTGGAAAAGTATGATGATAAGAGCTCTATGCGAAAACAGGTTTTGGGGGATAGTCAGTGGACGATTGGGGCGTCCATCAAGTCTTCGAATCCCTCTAGGGTTTCGAGGAAGCAGATTCACAAAGAAAGCAGGTCCATCTTCAACGGTGGAGACAAAGGAAGGAGAAGTGGTGGACAAAGGAGCGGAGAAGGAGACGACCACACCAATAGCAACTGGTTCAGCATTTATATCACCTATTCCGAGGAACGAGGAGAATGATACTGAAACTTGGGACTTCAACAATATGGCGGCAAAGCACTTCATCCTACACCATCTTACTCAAGGACTTGCATGTCCTCATTTGCAGGTAGAAAGGGCATCTGATCTTTGGATGGCTCTCATAGAGATGTACCAAAGTTGTACGATTCAGCAACAACAGTTTGCTGATCAAAAAGTTAAGGAGTACGTATACAAAGGGGGGAAGATGTTGGATTTTTGCAATGAGCTTGCTACACTCTTCATGGAGCTTAAGAGTGCCAGTAAAGTTTTTAGTGAAAAAAAAAGGTAAATTGTTTACTAATGAAGTTACCCGATGAGTTCAAGAACATAGTCAACCTTGTGCACCACTTCCCAGACTTAAGGTGGAAATGGAACTCACTGGTAGGGATGATTTTCGTTCTGGAGAATACGATTGAGATCCGAAAGGGAAGAAAGAGTGGGCAAGCCTTGGTAACAGCGACCGATTAGAGGAACAAGGATTCCTGAAAACCCGTTGGAAACTATAAGGGGAGGGAGCAAAAAAATAAGACCGACGAGTTCGGATCAATGGCTCCTAAAGGTTTATGTCAGTTTTGTAAAAAACCGGGGAACTATATGGCACAGTGCACTAAGCTAACCGGGCTTTGGTTAAAAGAGGGGCAAACAAGTGGTACCCCGAGAGGAAACAAAAAGGCCCTTATGACACAGGTACATGAGGTGAAATCGGAGTGTAGAAACTAATGGATTTATTAGTATTTTCTAGGTCTAAATAGAAATATAGAAAGAAGCCAAGGCAGTCTACCTCTAACTTCTCTCTCCAAATCTCAAACTTGTCGCAGTCACTGAGAAATTGGAGAGGAAGCTAGAGCCATGGCTACCTTGGCTATCCTGAGGTTTACGGGAATTTTATACTAGGGTTTATTTATTTATTTAAAAGGTATGTGCCGGCGGCAGGATTTGATCCTTGTACCTACCGGCCGGCAGATAGGAAGTAGCCGGTAGCCTTAGCCGTTAAGTCTAAGATTAGTGTTACGTAGTATATAGTTTGATAATTAATTAAACACGTATATGTACGATAATTCATTTAACTGTTACGGTTTACGGGATACATAGATCCGGTACGAATGACGGTACGGATTACGAATCAATACCGCGCATTTGTTTCGGAAGTGAAATAAATACCGCGCATGTATTTATTACGGCCACAATTAAATCTGAATTTAATCGGACGGCCGGGATTAGCGCCGAGATCGCGGAGGAAGATTTCGGCGGTTTGTGGCCATCGCCACATCGGATGACGCGTGGCGAAATTCCGTTGGATCGTAGAATCTCCGGAGATTATGGCACCGAATCCGGATTTGACATGTGTCGACATTTAGGGCATGTCGTACAATGTCCGTACATAAAGTACACCGGCGGCTGTACTTTTACGTACGGAACTCAATTCTGATTGGTTCCGTACATCAGTAGATAGAGTCTGTGAGAGAGATAGGACTTAGAAAAATTAGAAGATAGGACCCCCTCTCCCAGAGAGCTTCTGTACAAAAGGTCAACTTTGACCCCCCATAACTTACTGCTCAGGGGAGCAAATTCAGTGATTCTTTTTGCTACCAACTCAGGGGAGTCTTGTCTTCACAGGGGTGCAGGTGGTTAGGGTTTTTGTCTGCCAGAATGGCAGTTATTTTTGCTGGAACACGAAGGGGTCAGAATTATCCTAGAGGCTTCTTGGAAGCTGTCTACTCTGAGGACTTATGGAGGTCTTAGAGTTTCAGGTTATGGGCCCACACTCTATGGTACCAATATTTAATGGAACAGGCTTCATATACTGGGAAAGTATGATGATAGGAGCTCTATGCGAAAAAAGGTTTTGGGGGATAGTGAGTGGACGGTTGGGGCGTCCATCAAGTCTTGGAATTCCTCCAGGGTTTGGAGGAACCAGATTCACCAGGAAAGAGGACCCACCTTCAACGGAGGAAACAAAGGATGGAGAGGTGGTGGACAAAGGAAAGGAGAAGGAGACGACCACACCAATAGCAACTGGTTCCACATTCATGTCACCTATTCCGAGGAATGAGGAGAATGATACTGAAACCTGGGACTTCAACAATATGGCGGCAAAGCACTTCATCCTACGCCATCTCACTCAAGGACTTGCATGTCCTCATTTGCAGGTAGAAAGGGCATCCGATCTTTGGATGGCTCTCATAGAGATGTACCGAAGTGGTACGATTCAGCAACAACAGCTGGCTGATCAGAAAGTTAAGGAGTATGTATACAAAGGGGGAAATATGTTGGATTTTTGCAATGAGCTTGCTACACTCTTCATGGAGCTAGAGAGTGCGGGAAAAGCCTTTAGTGAAAAAGAAAAGTTTAACTGTTTACTGATGAAGTTACCTGATGAGTTCGTGAACATAGTGTACCGTGTGCAGGACTTGCCTAACTCAAGGTGGATATGGAACTCAGTGGTAGGGATGATCCTCGTTCAAGAAAATACAATTGAGATCCGAAGGGGAGGAAAGAGTGGCCAAGCCTTGGCAACAGCGACTGATAGGAGGAACAGGGATTCCCGAAAACCGGTCGGAAACTATGGGGGTAGGGAGCAAAAAAAACAGGCAGATGAGTGCGAACCAAGGGTTCCCAAAGGTCTATGTCATTTTTGTAAGAAACCGGGGCACTATATGGCAGAGTGCACAAAGCTTACCGAGCTTCGGTTAAAGGAGGGGCATACCGGTGGTACCCCGAGAGGAAAGAAAAAGGCCCTTGTCACACAGGTACTTGAGGCTCAATCCGAGGACGAGGACGATGAGCTCCTTTTGGATGAGGAGTTGGAGGCGAAAAATGAGGTCGAAATTCCACGGAGGCAGAAATATGCTTACAATGGATTGAAAGGTGAAGCAGGCTGGATTGTAGATTCAGGTGCCTCCATGCACATGTGTAAGGATAGACACCTGTTCACTAAGATAAGAAAGATTCCCACCGTAGAGATAGAGTACGGGGATGGGAGGATAGTCACCACTACTCTTGTAGGATCGGTAGATCTAAAAGTGTTAGTAAAAGGAAAGACATCCATATTAACATTCTTCAATGTATTGTTTATTCCGGAGCTGAACAAAAATCTTATCTCTACATCAGTATTAGATGATAAGGGTTTTTTTACTAGCACTAGGGAAGGAGTCTTTACTGCTAGTTTTGAGGATGATGTCTATTTCTTTGCTGAGAAAGGTAGCCATGGGATGTTTAGGCTGATCTTAAGTAATGAAAAGAAGAAACTTTACTATGCTGGTGTTCATGATATTATGATGTGGCATAAGAGGCTTGGGCATGTGAATCTAGATAAGTTAAGAGAGATGAAAAAGATGGGAGTGGTGGAAGGGATTCAGTTCAGTGAGAGTGATGATATAAGTGATTGTAGTGGATTTTGCTCAAGGTAAAGCGCACAGATTACCCTTTCCTAAAACAGCCACCTATAAGGGAGAAAAACTTCTAGATCTAGTACACACAGATATTTGGGGACCGGCTAGAGTGCCCTCACCGGGGGGGAAGAGATTTATGATGACTATAACTGATGATTGGTCTCGGTATTCCCGGGTATATTTTTTGAAAAACAAGTCCGAAGCTGAGGATTGTTTTAGACAATATAATGCATGGAGCGAAAAACTCCATGAAACTCCAATCAAGAGAGTAAGGAGTGACAATGGTGGAGAGTATACTTCTAACCAGTTTGAGGATTTTCTGAGGGAAGATGGGGTTCAACACCAAAAGACAGTTCCAGAAAATCCGGAACAGAATGGGGTAGCTGAAAGGTTAAATAGAACACTAAGTGATAGTGCTAGAAGTATGTTGTCAGATAAAAAGATAGGAAAAAGGTTTTGGGCAGAAGCAATGAACTGTGCTAATTACCTCAAGAATAGAGTTCTTACTTCAGCTATAAAAGATCAAACACCTTATGAGAGATGGACAGGCCGGAAACCACACATATCTCACTTAAAGGTTTTCGGCAGTCAAGTGTTCAGTCTAGATACTGATCGGTCCAATTGGAAGCTAGATCCTAAAGGAAAACCGGGATACTTATTAGGATATGATGAAGATGTTAAAGGATATAGAGTTTATGATCTAAAAAGGGAAGATATAATCTTAGTAAAGCATCTAGTAGTTATGGATGAAGGAAAGTCTGTGGTTCCCTTCAAATATACAAAGTCAGTAAAAATCAGATTTGAGTCAGTAAATTCCGATGACTTTGAGCTTCCTAACTATCCAGGTTTTAGAGAAGATGACATTCTTGCAGGTACAAATCAGACCGAAAAGGACTCGGCTGTGGAAACTCCAGTGACAACTCTACTCGAAGCGGAAGACGTGGTGGAAATTGATTCGGAATCAAGGGATAGGGGAGAAGCCGAGTTTGTTCGAAAGAATCCACGAGAACCATCTATTCCGGCATCAGATTTTGAGGGGGGGAGGAGAAGTAGCAAAAGACTGCAAGAAAAACAGGTTAATAACAAGGTAACTAAACTATCTCATCAAGATGAACCTCAATCTTATAGAGAGGCGATGACTTGTCCAGAAAGAAACCGGTGGAAGACAGCCATCAATGAGGAGATGGCTTCAATCATGGCAGCCGATACTTGGGAGTTGGTGGACTGTCCACCCAACCGAAAACCAATTGGTTGTAAGTGGGTTTTCAAATTAAAACTGAACCCAGATAACACAATCGAGCGCTACAAGGCCAGATTAGTGGCAAAGGGATTTACACAAAAGGAAGGAATTGACTACGAGGAAACCTTTGCCCCGGTGGTCAGATTTCCCTCCGTCCGCATACTTCTCAGTTTAGCAGCGGCGGAAGACATGGAAGTGCATCAGATGGACATCAAGACAGCCTTTTTGCATGGAGAATTGGAAGAGGAGATCTTCATGCGACAACCCGAAGGTTTTGTGGAGGAAGGAGAGGAGAGTAAGGTATGCCGGCTGATTAAATCTCTTTATGGTTTGAAACAGGCACCTCGACAATGGAATAAGAAGCTTGATGAGTTTCTTACCGGTCTGGGATATATTCGGATCAGCTCAGATCACTCAATCTATGTTTTTGAAGATGAGGAAGGTTTGATATTTATTGCAATTTATGTTGATGATTTGCTTGTATTAAGTAAATCAATGGAAAAAATTAACAAACTGAAAACCGATCTTAAGGGGAGATTTGAAATGAAGGATATGGGAGAAGCAAGATATATTTTGGGAATTCAAGTAGAGAGAGACCGGAAAAGGAAAATTATAAAACTGACTCAAAAGGAAGCAATAGGGAACATGCTTGAAAAATTTCAAATGGATAAAGCTAATAGTTGTACAACTCCAATGGAGTTGAAGAAGGGAAGTGAGGGGAGTGAGGAAGAAGGAGTCATAGTCTTAGACGAGGAATTATCTCCTGATGAACAGAAATTCATGCAGACTATTCCTTACAGGCAAGTAGTGGGAAGTCTAATCTATTTTATGAATTGTACCCGGCCGGATTTAGCTGCAGCTGTAGGAGTGCTGAGTAGAAGTCTAAATGCTCCCACTAAGAAGGACTGGGAGGCAGCTAAGAGAGTCCTTAGATATTTGGTAGGAACTAGAGATCTATGGTTGCATTAGGGTGGGGAGAATACTGACATCACTACTTGGAGTGATGCCAGTTATGGTGATGCTCCGATGAGGAGATGTACTTCTGGATATGTATTGTATGTGGGTGATGGGGCTTGCTGTTGGAGTAGCAAACAACAAAAGGTTATTGCTCAGTCCACCATGGAGGCTGAGTATATGGCCTCTTGCTCTGCTGTAAAAGAATTGATGTTGGTCAAGTCTTTGCTTGGTGAGCTTGGTCACCTTAAGAGTGGTGTGCAGAAAATATTTTGTGATAATCAGGCTGCAATCGCTATTTCTGCCAATCCTAAACACCATTTTAAAGCCAAACACATGGACATCAGACTCAGCTTTGTTAGAGAGAAAGTAGAAAACAAAATAATCAGTTTAGAGTACAGACCAGATAGTGAGATGGTAGCAGATATGATGACCAAACCTGTGCCTTCCCCTAAGCTAATTTTTTGCAGGGAGAAGTGTGGTCTGAAATTAAAGATTGACTAGAAAATAAGGGGAGTGTAGAAACTAATGGATTTATTAGTATTTTCTAGGTCTAAATAGAAATATAGAAAGAAGCCGAGGCAGTCTACCTCTAACTTCTCTCTCCAAATCTCAAACTTGTCGCAGTCACTGAGAAATTGGAGAGGAAGCTAGAGCCATGGCTACCTTGGCTATCCTGAGGTTTACGGGAATTTTATACTAGGGTTTATTTATTTATTTAAAAGGTATGTGCCGGCGGCAGGATTTGATCCTTGTACCTACCGGCCGGCAGATAGGAAGTAGCCGGTAGCCTTAGCCGTTAAGTCTAAGATTAGTGTTACGTAGTATATAGTTTGATAATTAATTAAACACGTATATGTACGATAATTCATTTAACTGTTACGGTTTACGGGATACATAGATCCGGTACGAATGACGGTACGGATTACGAATCAATACCGCGCATTTGTTTCGGAAGTGAAATAAATACCGCGCATGTATTTATTACGGCCACGATTAAATCCGAATTTAATCGGACGGTCGGGATTAGCGCCGAGATCGCGGAGGAAGATTTCGGCGGTTTGTGGCCATCGCCACATCGGATGACGCGTGGCGAAATTCCGTTGGATCGTAGAATCTCCGGAGATTATGGCACCGAATCCGGATTTGACATGTGTCGACATTTAGGGCATGTCGTACAATGTCCGTACATAAAGTACACCGGCGGCTGTACTTTTACGTACGGAACTCAATTCTGATTGGTTCCGTACATCAGTAGATAGAGTCTGTGAGAGAGATAGGA
Source organism: Zygnema cylindricum (assembly GCA_037447655.1). Classification (NCBI taxonomy): domain Eukaryota; kingdom Viridiplantae; phylum Streptophyta; class Zygnematophyceae; order Zygnematales; family Zygnemataceae; genus Zygnema; species Zygnema cylindricum. The sequence continues at coordinate 142,400 of JBBHKE010002999.1, read as the reverse complement.
CTTAGAAAAATTAGAAGATAGGACCCCCTCTCCCAGAGAGCTTCTGTACAAAAGGTCAACTTTGACCCCCCATAACTTACTGCTCAGGGGAGCAAATTCAGTGATTCTTTTTGCTACCGACTCAGGGGAGTCTTGTCTTCACAGGGGTGCAGGTGGTTAGGGCTTTTGTCTGCCAGGGTGGCAGTTATTTTTGCTGGAACACGAAGGGGTCAGAATTATCCTAGAGGCTTCTTGGAAGCTGTCTACTCTGAGGACTTATGGAGGTCTCAGAGTTTCACGGAGGACGAGGAAGATGAGCTCCTTTTGGATGAGGAGTAGGAGGCGAATAACGAGGTCAAAATTCCACGAAGAGAGAAATGTGCTTAGAGTGGATTGAAAGGTGAAGCAGGCCGGATAATAGATTAAGGCGCCTCCATGCACATGTGTAAGGATAGGCACCTGTTCACTAAGATAAGAAAGATTCCCAATGTAGAGATAGAGTACGGGGATCAAGGATAGTCATCACTACTCTTGTAGGATCGGTAGATTTGAAAGTGTTAGTAGAAGGAAAGACATCCATAGTAACATTCTGCGATGTATTGTTTATTTCGGAGCTGAACAAAAATCTTATCTCTACATCAGTATTAGATGATAAGGGTTTTTTCACTAGCACTAGGGAAGGAGTCTTTACTGCTAGTTTTGAGGAGGATGTCTATTTCAATGCTGAGAAAGGTAGCCATGGGATGTTTAGGCTGATTTTAAGTAATGAAACGAATAAACTTTATTATAATGGTGTTCATGATATTATGATGTGGCATAAGAGGCTTGGGCATGTGAATCTAGATAAGTTAAGAGAGATGAAAAAGATGGGAGTGGTGGAAGGGATTGAGTTCAGTGAGAGTGATAATATAAGTGATTGTAGTAGATGTGCTCAAGGTAAAACACACAGAGTACCCTTTCCTAAAACAACCACCTATAATGGAGAAAAACATCTAGATGTAGAACACACAGATATTTGGGGACAGGCTTAAGTGCCCTCTCCGGGGATGAAGAGATTTATGATGACTATCACTGATGATTGGTCTCGGTATTCCCGGGTGTTTTTTTTTGAAAAACAAGTCAGAAGCTCGGGATTATTTTAGACAATACAAAGCATGGAGTGAAAAACTCCATGAAAATCCAATCAAGAGAGTAAGGAGTGACAATGGTGGGGAGTATACTTCTAACCAGTTTAAGGATTTTCTTAGGGAAGATGGAGTCCAACACCAAAAGACAGTTCCAGAAAATCCGGAACAGAATGGGGTAGCTGAAAGTTTAAATTGAACACTAAGTGATAGTTCTAAAAGTATGTTGTCAGATAAGAAGAAAGGAAAATGGTTTTAGGCAAAAGCAATGAACTGTGCTAATTACCTCAAAAATAGAGTTCTTACTTCAGCTATAAAAGATCAAACAACTTATGAGAGATAGACAAGCCGGAAACCATACATATCTCAATTAAAGGTTTTCGGCAGTCAAGTATTTAGTCTAGATACATATCGGTCTAATTGGAAGCTAGATCCTTAAGGTAAACTAGGATATTTGTTAGGAAATGATGAGGATGTTAAAGGATATAGAGTTTATGATCTAAAAATGGAAGATATAATCTTAGTAAAGTATCTAGTAGTTATGGATGAAGGAAAGTCTATGGATCCCTTCAAATATACAAAGTCAGTTAAAATCAAATTTGAGTTTGAAAATTCCGATTACTTTGAGCTTCCTAACTATCCAGGTTATAGAGAAGATGACATTCTTTCAAATACAAATCAGACTGAAAAGGACTAGACAATGGAAACTCCAGTGACAACTCTACCCAAAGCGGAAGACGTGGTGGAAATTGATTCAGAATCAAAGGATAGGGCAGAAGCTGAGATTGTTCGAAAGAATCCAAGAGAACCATCTATTCCGGCCTCAAATTTTAAGGGGGGAAGGAGAAGTAGCAAAACATTGCAAGAAAAACAGGTTAATAACAAGGTAACAAAACTATCTCATCAAGATGAACCTCAAACTTATGGAGAGGCAATGACTTTTCCAGAATGATGAAATTCTATGGGGTCCATTGCCCACAGAATTCGCAGATCCAAAAGAAGCTAATCTAGATAGTGCCGACTCCAAGTTGATATAAACCCAAATGAGTGATCCTTTCACAATTATAACCCCAATACTCCTTCACTCGTGTGAAGAGAAGACCTTTTGTGTGCTCAGTTCCACCACAAAATGCAATGTTTGAATATGTGTTTTGGACAATATTCCCCACTTTGACTTTCCCACTGAATAAGTGCCACCCTGGCACGCAAAGAATCTGACCGACTATTCCCCTGTGTAGCTTAGACTCCCCTGAGTCTGCACCAAAAAGAATCACTGAATTTGCTCACCCGAGCAGTAAGTTATGGCTGGTCAAAGATGACCTTTATAGTTACAAGCTCTCTTAGAGAGAGGTACCGAAATATCACTAAGTCTTAGTCTGCTTACTCACGACTACCTACTACTAAACCGTAGTCCAATAGGAACACTATATAGTACAAGAAGGTACAATGGGCGATGTACTTAGTGTACGACCATTGTACGATAAGGTCTACAAGGTGACACCTGTCAAATCGGAAGCCATGGTTCCTCCTCCCATCTTCTCCGGTATCAAATAATGTGGCGCCACGTGGCACCTTGTGACGCTATCTTCGTATGCCGCCAAAAAGCTAACTTCGCGTGGCGTCTATAATGCTGGCCGTTCGATCAAAATATATTTTACACGGTTCAGATTCGCGTACATGCTGAAATTGCTCCTTTTGGTTAGTCTGTTGTTTATTAGTTGTTGCGTTAATGTTTATGTAATTATGAAACCCGTCACGTGTATCGTTGCGATAACGCCTTATTGGTCAAGGTTTACTTCTACAAATATAACCACAAACCATGGTTCAAATCTGGTCTAGAGCAATTTTTGGTTATTTGTTAGTTTGTTTGAACTCTCTTCTTGTACGGTTATAAATACCTGTTGTACCCTACATTTGCCAACATTTACTCTAAGCTATAGGCTAAAGCTAACGTCTATCACATGATGTAGGTGTCAGGATCAAATCCTGTAACCGCCATAACCATTTTGTTACAAACAACAAACTAGCCTATCCTCTTTAGACAGCCATGGCTTTAGCTCTCTCTTTGGTCTTCATGGACTGCAACAAGTATGGGGACCGGAGAGAGTTGAGCGAGAAGCAGGTTGCCTTTGCTGACTTACTCTATTTATTTTTCCAATACAAACCTAGAAAATACATAAATTTCAACAAAATAAACCGGTGGAAGACAGCCATCAATGAGGAGATGGCCTCAATTATGGCAGCCGATACTTAGGAGCTGGTGGATTGTCAACCTAACCGAAAACCTATCTGTTGTAAGTGGGTTTTCAAGTTAAAACTAAGCCCAGATAACACAATCGAGCGCTAGAAGGCCCGACTAGTCGCAAAGGGATTTACACAAAAAGAGGGAATTGACTACGAGGAAACCTTTGCTCCGGTCCTAAGATTTCCCTCCATCCGCAAACTTCTCAGTTTGGCAATAGCAGAAGACATGGAAGTGCACCAAATGGACATCAAGACTGCCTTCTTGCATGGACAATTGGAAGAGGAGATCTTCATGCGACAATTTAAAGGGTTTGTGGAGGAAGGAGAGGAGAGTAAGGTATGTCGGATGATTAAATCTCTTTATGGTTTGAAACAGGCTCCTCGACCCTGGAATAAGAAGTTTGATGAGTTTCTTACCGGTCTGGGATATATTCGGATCAGCTCAGACCACTCAATCTATGTTTTTGAAGATGAGGAAAGTGTAATATTTATTGCAATTTATGTTGATGATTTGCTTGTTTTAAGTAAATCAATGGAAAAAATTAATAAACTGAAAACCAATCTTAAAGGGAGATTTGAAATGAAGGATATGGGGGAAGCAAAATATATTTTGGGAATTCAAGTAGAAAGAGACCGAAAAAGGAAGATTATAAGATTAACTCAAAAAGAATTAATAGGGAACATGCTTGAAAAGTTTCAGATAGATAAAGCTAATAGTTGTACAACTCCAATGGAGTTAAAGAATAGAATGGAGGGGAGTGAGGAAGAAGGAATCCTAGTCTTAGACGTGGAATTATCTCCTTAAGAACAGAAGTTCATGCAGACTATTCCTTACAGGGAAGTAGTGGGAGGTCTAATCTATTTTATGAATTGTACCTGACCGGATTTAGTTGCAGCTGTAGGAGTGCTGAGTAGAAGTCTAAATGCTCCCACTAAGAGGGATTCCGAGGAAGCTAAGAGAGTCCATAGATATTTGATAGGAACTAGAGATCTATGGTTTCATTTGGGTGGGGAGAATACTGACATCACTACTTGGAGTGATGGCAGTTATGGTGATGCTCCGATGAGGAGATGTACTTCTGGATATGTATTATATGTGGGTAATGGGGCTTGCTGATGGAGTAGCAAACAACAAAAGGTTATTGCTCAATCCACCATGGAGGCTAAATGTATAGCCTCTTGCTCTGCTGTAAAAGATTAAATGTGGGTCAAGTCTTTGCTTGATGATTTTGATCACCCTAAGAGTGGGGTGTAGAAAATTTGTTGTGGTAATCAAGCAACAATCGCTATTTCTACCAATCCTAAACATCATTATAAAGCCAAACACATGGACATTAGACTCAGCTTTGTTAGAGAGAAATTAGAAAACAAAATAATCAGTTTAGAGTACCAACGAGATAGCAAGATGGTAGCAGATATTATGACCAAACCTGTGCATTCACCTAAGCTAATTTTTCTGTAGGGAGAAGTGTGGTCTAAAATTAAAGATTGACTAGAAAATAAAGGGAGTGTAGAAATTGATGGTTCTTTTTTAAGTATTTTCTAGGTCTAAATAGAAAGACAGAAAGAAGCCGAGGCAGTCTATCTCTTACCTTTTCTCCAACTCCCACACTTGTCGCAGTCACTGAGAAATTGGAGAGGAAGCTAGAGCCATGGCTACCTAGGTTATCCAGTGGTTTACGGGAAATGAATTAGTTGATTTATTGAATGGTAGTGTATTTACTAAAAGGACTAATGATGCAACCAGGATTTGATCCTGGCACTTGCTGGTCGTCAGAATGCTAGTAGCCGGTAGCCTAAACTGTTACGTCTAGATGTTACGATACACTCTATAGGGTTTGATATTTATTTAAACGTTTTCATGTAGGATATTTCATTTAACGGGAACTGCTTACAGAATACATAGGTTCAGTTATGAAGAAGTACAGATTACGGTACGGGGAAGATACAAGTACCGCGCATTTGTTTCGATAGTGAAACAAGTACCGCAAAGGTATTTATTACCGCTACGATTAAATGTGCATTTAATCGGACGGCCGGAATGAATGCCGAGATCGCGGAAGAGGATTTCGGTTGTTTATGGTCATCGCTACATCGGATGACACGTGGCAGAATAACATTGGATCGCGACATCTCCGAGGATTAAGGGAGTGAATCCGGATATACCACGTGTCGACATTAAGGCTATGTCGTACAGTGTCCGTACATAAAGTACACCGGCAGGTGTACTTTTGTGTACGAAAGTGTAATCTGATTGGTTCCGTACATCAATAGATAGAGTCTGTCAGAGAGATAGGACTTAGAAAATTTAGTAGATAGAACCCTCTCTCCCAGAGAGCTTTTGTACCAAAGTTCAACTTTGACCCTCTATAACTTACTGCTCAGGGGAACAAATTCAGAGATTCTTTTTGCTATCGACTCGCGAGAGTCTTACCTTCATAGGGGTAAAGGTGGTTAGAGTTTTTGTCTGCCAGGGTGGCAGTTGTTCATGCTAAAACACGAAGGGGTCAAGGTTATCTTAGAGGCTTGTTGGAAGATGTCCATTCTGAGGACTAATTGATGTCTCAGAGTTTCACAAACATTCACAAATTCCTTAATGCAGAAGCAAATTTAACTCAAATTAAACATCAACCAGCTCACATATGAACATAAGATACAAAAATCACATAAGCATAGAAAAAAAACACTCACATTAATGATCATACATTGATTCTTTATTCGTCTCTACTTAATAATTACAATTCCCTCACTAGCTGACTTTTTAACTTAGTGAACACATTATACATTGAAATCTAATGTTAAAAGCGTAAAATTGAAACAACTTATAACAAAACATCAAGATGTAGTTGACGTAAAACACAACTTTGGGTAAAGCCCCACATAGCTATGTACGGGTTTTTTTTTTTTGATTTCGTTTAAAACTTAGCTCCATACTGCTAAAGTTGTAGCTGTACGAAAAAATCACAAAATTGTAGAGTACAATTCGCGACATCGTCTAACATAAAATGTACAAAAAGTTGTCGACTTTTGTTTTTTCCACCTGTTATCACTTCATTTTCAAACTTGTATTAAAACACATTGGCGATATGTTTTAAATAAAGTGAAATCTCTTTGACGAATGTGAAAACATATTCCCACGTGTGAAAAGTTCTTATAAGTTTTTGATGACAAAAAAAAATATTTTATCCGCTTCCATCTTGTACGTCTTTTTTTGTAGGGGTCTCGATGTTGCATTGTCATTTCAAGTAAAGGTGAATAATTTGCGAAGGTGAAAAATCTGCGAAGTCATGGCGAAGGGACAGGAGCGGTTTACACATAGGCATGATGTACAACCACACCTGTAAGGTTATACGTCTATGATGTCACGCATTGACATGCGACATACCAAATCGTTTCAAAAATTATGATGTGTCTTGCAACGCTTCAAAAAGTTTGGAAAAATACGGTGCGATAACACAGATTGTGGACGTTGACGGTAGTAACAAGCATTGTCAACGTATAGAATTGTCATACTATTAAGTAACAATTTCGATGTTAGGGTGCGTCTCTATGTGCCAGAGTAAAGGTTTTTTTCTGTTGTTTTCTTGTAAAACTTAGAGCTGTACCGCGTAAGTTTCAACCATACAAAAAAATAGAAAAATGGCGAAGTACATTTTGCGTCATCATCAAATTTTAAGTTGTACTACATGTGCGGTCTTGTGTTCTTCAACCCACGGCCACGCCAGAAAACGTCATCTTCAAATTATTTTTTAAAACACAGGGACGACGTGTCTTAAAACAAAGTATTTTCGAGAAACAAATAGGAATACGTATTCGCACATGTAAATTTTGTAATAAAAATTTCAAACGTATTCAAGAGACGGCGAAAGGTACACCATTTATCATGTTTTGTTCTTTTTTGTTAGGTATGACGAGGCAAAGTACAAAATTTGTTTGGTTTTGTCCGTTTGCACCTGGTACGGATTTTATTTTGCTAGGGGACTCAAGATTCGGATGCCATTTCACGTCGAGCACACAAGCGCACAAAGGCAAAGTACTTCTTATTCAACCGTCAAAGGACACGGGCAGGAAGGCAGTACGTCTACAATGTTATGAAAACTCATGCGACGTCACTAGCAGTTACAAAAAATAATGTGTGTCATCACAAATTGTAGACGATGACAGCCGTCACGACATTGCCAATGTATACAATCGTAAAAACCTTAAGTAATTATTTCGTTGTTACACATAAGGACACTTGAAAATCAGGGTCCTCCAGATCTGTGCTTAAAACAAAGTTAATTCGCAGAGTTTGAGGTACATAGAGACAAATCCTTAGACACAGGGACACTTGAAATTTGAGTCCGCCTGATCTATGATAAAAGATATAGTAAGTTCGCTAATGTTCAAGTACATGGTGCCGTACCTTAACACAAAATGAAACTAGTGGACGTAATACGCACGAACAAAGTACAGTTATTGAAGTCTTGTACGAAAACTCAAACGAAATAAAATAAACGGTTTACACTCAAAAAGTACAAATAAAACTAGGAAGACTTATAAAACGAAACATAATGAAATGTTGGGCGTGACGCGCGGCAAAATTGACCCACACTTAAAATGGACCAACATTGACATTAAATGCCACATTGCAATTCTAATATTCCCCCTCTCAATGTGAGGATTTACACTAACTGTTGACCAACTCAAAATAATCCTAACATAAGTCTTCCACTAACAAAAACATCGATATATATACATATATGTATATCGACAAAAATATACAATTATATGTATATATATTATATATAAATATAAATATAAATGAATATATATATAAATGTATATATGTGTCTATATATTTATAAATATATATACATAAATATACACATATGCATACATATACATTCATATATATATTTCATATATATATATTGTCTTTTTGGAAAGCTTTTAGTCTCATAGCAACACATCTACTATACAGACAAAGCAGCGCAGCTGCTATACAGACAGAGCAGCGCAGGTGCTATATAGCAGAGCAGCTGCTATACATCAGAGCAACAGAGCAACGCAACAGCGAAGGTGCAACACAGACAGGACTATGCAACCACGATTATATTTGATATGGTCCGTACGGACAACGCAGCGTCTGATATTCCTAATGTGATTCTATACAAGATAAAGCAACTGCAATAGATACGATTCTAGTCAACGTAGTGGGAAGCTCAGTGGTAACTTAGTGGGTAACTCAGTGGTAGCTTAGTGATAGCTCAGTGGTAGCTAAGTGATAGCTCAGTGGTAGCTTGACAGATTAGTTTTAGCTTGGTGGTTTGACGTACCTCTGTAGTACACTAGTGTTGCCAGTTCAACACAAGTATATGACTTAAGACTCAGAACATATTATGTATCCAGACTTCTAAGTAGTAAAACTGCTAACTGTTTTTGGGAAACTTGTGAGTATTATATCTTGAGTGTTGTCAAGTGAATTGTGCTATAACTTTGGGAGTTATCAGTGTTTATGCTACTCTATATTCTGATAGAGTTTTGTGAGGTTTGGATGATTGTATAAGAATTAGTGAGCACTTAAGAACAACCGTTTGGTTAGATTCTTGATAGCTTCTGAGAGTGTATGATGTCTACTTCTACTACTACTACTGCTCCTCCACCTGCACCGGTGGTTGTAGAACAACAAGTTATGGGCCTGTCATTAAGAATTCCTATCTTTTCTGGGGATAAATATGTTTACTGGGCGGATATGGTGGAGACACATTTTGAAAATGTTAAATTTTTAGATATCTTGGATGGTTCGCTGGATGAATCTGATCCGTCATGATCTAGGAAAAATACACAAGCTCGTTCTATTCTGAAATTTTGTATATCTGAGGACTTGGCTATGTCTCAGATAAAAATGAAAAAAACAATTGATATCTGGAAATTCCTTAAAAGTGATTATGAAAAAGCTAATGTCCAGGAAGAGCTTCTATTGGCTGGAAAAATTTGGGACTATAAGTACACTAGTGGTACAATCGCTGAATATTCTAACAAATTTCGTATCCTTGTAGATGCACATGCTTATGAAGGTGGGATGTTTCCTCATTTTCAACAGACAGCATTGCTCATGAGGGGTCTCCCTCGTAGTATGAAAGGAGCATCTGATATGCTCAAAGAAAAAGATAAAGCTAGCTGGACTTTAGAGTTAGCCATCAATATTTTACTGAAGAGGAAGCTACATCTAATATTCTCAATGTTGAGCAAGTAGAGGCTTTTAATTCAGAATTTGAGAGAAAAGGACAGTTTAATCAGCAAAGGAATTAGTTTAATTAGTTCAGGCAGTTTAATTATGGTGGAAATAGATGATCCAACAATGTAGTGAGAGAGGTCATGGATACAAATTTTGTCCTAAGCTTAAAAAAGCTAACGATACACGTTTATACAGGCTGGGATGGCAACAAAGCCAATTTTACGAAGGCTTCATGGGGCCTACACCTCTTGGAAATGCACTATTTTCGACTTCTTTGTCTCTCCAAGACGAGACTTTGACGGTTTCTACAGAGGACGATACGGATCTATTCGCTATGGCGACTGCAATGGAGGGCGCGAAGTACCCTGAATGGATAATGGATACAAGAGCATCAGCCCACATGTGCTGGAACAAGGCCATCTTCACAAATCTGAAAGCAAAGCCAGAGAAAAATATTTATTATGCTTGTGGAATGAGTGTCCAGACTCGTGCTGTGGGTGATGTGTCCTTACTAGTTGATGTAAAGGGAAAAGCAATTGAAAGGACTCTTCACAATGTCTTATTTGTGCCTGACTTTAAGAAAAATCTGTTTTCTACGTCGTTGGTAGAGAGTAAAGGCTTTGAGGTTAATAAGAAAAATGGTCATTATGTTGTTAGCAAAAATGGCAATGTTGCGGTTACAGGTACTAGAGATAGTAGCAAGATGTATCACATGGATATGGCTAATACGAAAGAGAATGATGTTCTGTACTCCGGTGTTTTGCACTGAGATCAGTTGTGGCATAAAAGATTAGGCCATGTAAACTATGATACATTGAGGAAAATGGTCCTTGTTGGAATAGAGGGTGTATCAATCACGAATGAGCCAGTCAAAACTTGTGATGGTTGCGGTTTAGGCAAAATCCACAGATTGCCATTTCCTAAAGAGTTTGAGCATCAGTCAACGATACTTTTATAGCAAATTTTTTTTCGGATGTCTTTAGTCGGGCGAAGGTTCCATCTGTCGAGGGATGAAATTTATGGTCACCTTCACAGATGATTTCTCTATGGTTTACAAACGTTTACTTCATGAAGGAGAAGAGTGAAGTGTTTGGTCACTTCAAACACTATAAAGCAAGGGCTGAAAAACTTCATAATTCACATATTTTGCAGCTCAGATCGAACAATGGTGGTGAATATACGTCGAAAGAATTTGAAACCTTTTTACTCGAAGAAGGCATTAGTCATCTATTGATTGTTCTATATTCATTGGAACAAAATGGGGTGTCGGAATGATTGAATAGAACTCTCACGGAGAGCTCTAGGTCCATGCTCGCAGATAAAAATGTGGATCTGAAATTCTGGGTTGAGGCTCTAAATTGTGCATTTTACATTAAGAATAGGATAGGATCAAGATCGGTAGAAACTACTCCTTACAAGATCTAGATAGGTAGCAAACCAAATGTTAGTCATTTTAAGGTCTTCGGTAGTCAAAGATTTATATTAGATACGTCTACAGATAGATGGAAAATGAAACCGAAGGGATTACCGGGTATTCTGTTAGGATATGATGATCACTCAAAAGGTTATAGAGTCTATGTAATTGAGAGGCAGAAAATAGTTGTAGCAAGGAACATCATTGTTAAAGATGAACTAGACTCCATAGATTTATTTCAAATGACAGAGCAACAAAAGCAACAAAAGGTACAAGAATATATCATTTTAGATTGCATGCAAGAAATTGTCTCGCAGATTCCACAAACTCCGGTGGTGAGTCCGGAGTCAGACTCTCTCCAAGTTCCTCAACAACTTCAGGTCCAGACGGACCAAGAGCGGTCAATACATACAGATCGCAACCAGCGTAATCAGCGCAATCAGCTTACTGCACCGCATCCGATGATCTCAGCCTCAGAATTTCCGAGGGAAGAAGATCAAGCAGCCGCCTGTAAGCAAGCTCTCGCTTTGCCTACTTGGCAGCCTCAGGGGAGCCTTTGACCATTCAGGAGGCCTTCTCATCACCAAAATGGAATCACTGGATCGAGGATGCAAACGACAAAATGAAGTCTATCATAGAGGCTCAAACATGGGAGCTTGTGGACCTTCCTCCAGACCTAAAAGCGATCGTCAGCAAATGGGTATTCAAGGTAAAGTTAAATCCCGATAACACCATTGAACGCTATAAGGCTAGACTTGTGGCAAAGGGGTATAATCAAAAGGGAGGAATCAATTTTGAAGAAACATTTTCTCCGGTTGTAAGATTTCCGACAGTTAGGATTTTGCTGTCCATTGTTGCTATAGAAGATATGGAAATTCATCACATGGATGTAAACACAGCCTTTTTGCACGGAGAACTACAAGAGACCATTTACATGCTGCAGCCTGAAAAGTATGTGGAACCAAGAAAAGAGCACTTAGTATGCAAATTGCTAAAATCTTTGTATGGCCTAAAACAGGCCTCAGACAGTGGAATCTAAAGCTTGATGAATTCTTGACTAGCCTAGGATTTCAAAGGATAAGTTTTGATCACTCTGTCTACGTTCTAAAGGGTGAAAATGGGATAGTGTATATAGCAGTATATGTAGATGATTTGCTATTAATTAGCAAATCAATAGCTGAAATTAACAAAATCAAAACTGCTCTAAACTCACGGTTCGAGATGAAAGACCTCGGTGAGGCAAAATATATTTTGGGTATCTAGGTAGAGAGGGACAAAAATAAGAAAAAAATAAAATTTACTCAAAAAGAGGCTATTGGAAACATGTTAGATGAGAACGGAATGCGGGGGGCAAAAGGATGTTTAACTCCAATGTTCGGCAGAAGTTAGAGGGAGAAGAGACAGAACCACGTGTCATTGTTAGCGAGTATTTAGAGTCAAGGGAGAATGATCCTATAATATCTTACACACAAATAGTGGGAAGCTTAATATATTTCATGAAATGTACGCGCCCTGACATTGCTACAGCAGTCGGGGTACTGAGCAGGAGTCTAGAAAATCCGAGAAAATCTGATCTTGAGCAGCAAGGAGAGTCTTAAGATATTTGGCAGGAACTAAAGATCTCAAACTCACTCTAGGCGGAGGAGAAGTCAAGCTGCAAACATGGAGTGATGCAAGCTATGGCAACATGCCAAACCATAAATCCACCACGGGATTCGTTCTACAAATTGGGAATTGTACTTGCTGTTGGAGCAGCAAACTTCAAAAGGTTACAGCACAATCGACAATGGAGATAGAATATATGGCAACAAGCTTGGCCCTCAAAGAACTCTTATGGGTAAAATCCATGTTACAAGAACTAGGATACATGCAAGTTGGTCCACAGGTGATCTGGTGTGATAACCAAGTTGCCATTGCCATTGCCTCTAACTCGAGTCATCACTTCAAAAGTAAGCACATGGATGTACAATTACACTTTGCAAGAGAAAATGTGTTCTCTAGAGTGATTAAATTATGTTATTTGCCAGATGCAAAAATGATTTGCTCATATGCTCACTAAAGCTCTTCCTGCTCCTAAGCTGAAGTATTGTAGGGACGTAGTGGGATTAGGTGAATAGTTTAATTTATGCACTGCTATAGTGTAACTCTACGATAAATCCACCATTGAGATGTAGTGGGACTAGGTGACTTGCTAATTGCTATGCTGTTATTCTACGATGCTGCGCTAGTTTATCACCGCAGCTGCGATGGTATATTGAGTCTAGAGCTTTAGAGGAGTGTTGTGTTTTTGGAAAGTTTTCAGTCTCAGAGTAGCGCAGCTGCTATGTAGACAAAGGAGCGCCGCTGCTATACAGACAGAGTAGCGCAGCTGCTATACAGATAGAGCAGCGCAGCTGCTATATAGATAGAGCAGCGCAGCTGCTATACAGACACAGCAGCGCAGCTGCTATAGAGACAGAGCAGCGCAGCTGCTATACAGACAAAGCAGCGCAGCTGCTTTAGAGACAAAGCAGCGCAGCTGCTATACAGACAAAGTAGCGCAGATGCTATACAGACAGAGCTACGCAACAGCTATACAGCAGAGAAGCTGTTATACAGCAGAGCACCTGCTATACAGCAAAGCAGCTACTATATAGCAGAGCAGCTGCTATACAGCAGAGCAACTGCTATACAGCAGAGCAGCGTAGCAGCGAAGCTGCAACAAAGACAGGACAATGCAACCACGATTACATTTGATATGGTCCGTACGGACAACGCAACGTCTGATATTCTTAATGTCATTCTGTACAGGATAGAGCAACTGCGATAGATACGATTCTAGTCAACGTAGTGGGTAGCTTAGTGGTAACGTAGTGGGTAACTGAGTGGTAGCTTAGGGATAGCTTAGTGGTAGCTTGACAGATTAGTGGTAGCTTGGTGGTTTGATGTACCTCTGAAGTACATTAGTGTTGCCAGTTCAACACAAGTATAAGACTTAGGACTCAGAACATATTATGTATCCAGACTTCGAAGTAGTAAAACTGCAAACTGTTTTTGGGAAACTTCAGAGTATTATATCTTGAGTGTTTTTAGGTCAATTGTGCTATAACTTTGGGAGTTATCAGTGTTTATGCTACTCTATATTCTGATAGAGTTTTGTGAGGTTTGGATGCTTGTATAAGAATTGGTGAGCACTTAAGAACAACTAATTGGTAGGATTTTTGATAGTTTTTGAGAGTGTATCATGTCTACTCCTACTACTATTGCTGCTCCTCCACCTGCACCGCTGGTTGTAGATCAACAATATATACCTGTAACTATATACATATATACTTGTATATATGTTTATAGATATATAGGTATATATATGCATATATAAGTGTATATATATGCATATACATAAATACATACATATGTATATATATATTCATATATATATGCATATATATACAAATATACATAATAAATATATATATATATATATATATATGTATATACATTGATATATATATATGTATATATAAACATATGTATTTATATTATTATTTATATATGGAAATATCTATATATGTATATATACATATATATACCTATATATTTATTAATATATATGTATCTATATGCATATATATAAACATATATATATATATGTATATATATATTTATTTATATATATGTGTATATATACATATACATATATATATATTTATTTATATGTATATATATATGCACATGTATATATATACATATATATGTATATGTATACATATATATAAATAGATATACATGTTTATATATGTTATATTATGAGTGATTTCTTTATGTTATTTATAGGTCATTTATCTAAGAAACAATTTTGAAAATCAGCTAGGTTTTAGCCTCTCTCTCTCTAATTTTTATACTTGTTGTAGTCACTGATGATCAGAAATAGAGAGAGATAGATCCATGGCTGCCTAAGCAACCAAGAGAGAAAAGTGGACTTGGTCCCTACGGTTTGTCGGAATAATCGGCAACCTTGTCTTATAGTCTAAGATCTTTGCTGGGATATATAGGGTTCGTTAGTTATTTAAAGATTTGCATACAAACTAAACCGATTAACTAAGGTTACAGAAAAATAGCACATAGAAATCGTAAGAATTTCATATGCACGTCGCTACCGCAATTAACAATATATCAAACATTTTATTTCGAAGGCGGACATTTAAAAACATCTTAGATCAAACATCTGTTATTTAATCTGACATCACGCAATGGTCTTCTTGGCTGTTTATAGACGCTTTGTCATTGGGTGACACATGGTAGTTGTATTGATAAGAAGCGAGGTACTTAATAACATTGTAGAGGCTTCAAATAAGTTGTGTATTTTGTGTACCAATGGAGGTCACAAAATTTTGGGTGATAGGCCTGTAGTTCTACAACCATCGTTGCAGGAGGAGAACCAGCAATAGTAGTGGAAGTAGACATGAAAAACAATAGAAACAATCAAAACACCTACTCAACAACTTACTTTTAGATGACACAAAATATGAATCAAAAGGCCAATATGCCTCAAATTTGTCAGAAAGAAACACAACATAGCACACAGACAAATTCCACAATTGCAGCCCAAATGACGAAGTAAACCATAAGATATGATGTCTGGAAGTTTTCCAAAAACTGCTCATAGATTATCATAATCCCAAAACTAGATGATACAAATTGGACTAAGTCCTAAACCATATACTCATAGTGAGTATCTATTAGTCTTCACTAATTTGGGTAACTGTTCTACTGTACTATCTTGACTTACGACAAAGAATCTACCATGTACTTTAGTGTACCATGAGTACCTCCAAAAACCTAATCATTATTTTCCAAAAACCTAATTAATGAAACACTATTTTCATGACACTAAACAACAAAACAAAATTTTTCAAATATTTTCAAATAGCAAACCGTACAATAAATGTTCTAGGTGCTAAGTCAGCGGTGGTCACTAAAAGTCCATCTGATTGTGATAGTGTAGTACGAAGCACCTAATTGCTTGGTCACTTGTGGTCCCACGTGAATCATGCTTGTGATCCCAAGTGAATCGCGTCCGTTGACACGAATTCAATCAATGATCATAACATCGAACCATGCCATATATTTTCGAAATAACCGGTCCACATTTCGTCCGTCCAATCGAGCGAATCTACTCGTCAATTGTATGACGCATGTAATCTATTGGCGGCGCTACTCCGTATATATTGCATACGCTTCTCTTGTTGATACGGGTCATTGTAGAAGTACAATACACTTTATTGTACTTTCTTCTACTGTAACATTAATAGTGGTAAGTATAACATCAAAACTCACAGCCATATCTAAAGATTTCAATTTACAACACTCCCCTGAATCTTTAGTCTTAGTTACTCACTTAGTCAATAGCCACTATGCAAAATTGTAACTTATGAGCAAGAAGGGCTTTAGTTAACATGTAAGTCACCATCTTCTCAAACGGTAAAAAACATAATTTAATGACTTTTACAAGTAATATTTCAAGACAAAATGAAGTCTAACATCCATGTGCTTGCTTTTAAAGTGATCGTTGGGGTAAGAGGCAATTGCAATGGCTGCTTTGTTGTCAGACCAGATAGCCTGAGGACCTGTTTGCATATACCTAAGTTCTTGTAAAATTGACTTGACCCATAGGAGCTCGTTGGGGGCAAATGCAACTGCCATATATTTTGACTCCGTTGTAGATTGAGCAGTAACTTTTTGGAATTTGCTACTCCAACAGCAAGTTCCATCTTCCATCTTCAAAACAAATCGGATTTTAGATTCCCGACTTAGCATGTCTCTATATCTAGCTGTAGAAATAAATGGTTCTTTTAGTATTTTCCAGGTCCTAAAGAAATGTAAAAAAGAAGCCAAGGTAGTCTGCCTATAACATCTCACTCTTCAAACTCCCACACTTGTCAAAATCACTGAAAGTTGGAGAGGAAGCTAGAGCCATGGCTGCCTATGCTATCCAGAGAAAGACATCCAGTAGATTAGTTGATTTACTGGTAGTAGATTAGATGATTTACTAAAAGGAGAGCTATCAGACCCAAGATTTGATCCAAGTACCTACCGTCCGTCAAAGGTGCCGATAGCCGATAGCTTTATCCGTTTAGTCTAAGACTAGTGATAAACGCTATAGGGTTTGATAATGATATAGATGTTACCGCGTAGGCTAATTCATTTAACTGCAACTGTGTACAAGATACAAAGATACAGTGACGTAAAAGTACGGATTACGGTACGGAGAAAAAACAAGTATCGCTATTTGTTTCGAAAACGAAACTAATGCACGCAATGATTTGTTGCGGCTACGATTGAAATCTGCATTCAATTGGATGGCCAAGAAGAATGCCGAGATCTCGAAAGATGATTTCGGCGGGTTATGGTTGTTATCACATAGGATGACACGTGGCACAAGGACATTAGATCGGCGCATCTCTGGGGATTGGGGAACGAGTCCGGATATGACAGGTGTCGACATTTAGGCCATGTCGTACAATGTCCGTACAACAAGTACACAAACAACTATACTTTTTTGTACGGCAGTGTCATATGATTGGTGTCGTACGTCAGTAAATAGAGTTTTACAAAGAGATAGGACTTAGAAAAATTTGGTAGATAGGACCCTCTCTCCTAGAGAGCTTCTATACAAAAGGTCAACTTTGACTCTATATAACTTACTACTCGAGGAGCAAATTCAGAGATTCTTTTTGCTATTGACTCAAGGGATTCTTCCCTTTATAGGGGTGAAGGTGGTAATAGTTTTTGTCTTTCAAGGGGGCAATTATTATTGCTAAAAAACAAAGGGGTCAGGGTTATCCTAAAGGCTTCTTGCAAGTTGTCCATTCTAAGGACCTATGAAGGTCTCAAAGTTGCACGTTATGGGCCGACACTCTAGGATACCTATCTTTAATGAAACCGGCTACATATACTCGGAAAGTATGATGACAGAAGCTCATTGCAAGAAAAAGGTTTTGGGGAATAGTGAGTGGATGAGTGGGGCGTCCATCAAGTCTTGGAATGCCTCTAGTGTTTGGAGGAAGCAGATTCACCAAGAAAGCAGATCCATCTCCAACGGAGGAGACAAAAGAAGGGGAGGTGGTGGACAAAGGAAAGAGAAGGAGACGACCAGACCAATAGCAATTAGTTGTGCATGCATGTCACCTAGTCCGAGGAACGAGGAGAATGATACTGATACCTAAGACTTAAACAATATAGCGGCAAAGCACTTCATCCTCTCCCATCTTACTCAAAGGCTTGCATCTCATCATTTGCACGTAGAGAGGGCATGTGATCTTTGGATGGTTCTCATAGAGATGTACAGAAGTGGTCCAATTCAGCAACAACAGTTAGTTGATCAAAAAATTAACGAGAATGTATACAAAGAAGGTAAAGATGTTGGAGTTTTTCAATGAGCTTGCAACAGTTTTCATGGAGCTAGAGAGTGTTGGAAAAGAATTTAGTGAAAAGGAAAAGGTTAACAATTTATTGATGAAGTTACCCGATGAGTTCGAGAACATAGTCAACCGTGTGTAGGACTTGCCAGACTCAAGGTGGATATGAAATTCAAAGGTAGGGATGATTATCTTTCGGTAGAATATGATTGAGATCCGAATGGGAGGAAAAAGTGGGCAAGCCTTGGCAGTTGGGACCGATTAAAGGAACAAGTATTCCCGTAAACCGGTCGAAAATTACGGAGAGGGGGAGCAGAAAATCAGACCGACGAATTCGGACCAAGGGCTCCAAAGGGTTTATGTCATGCTTGTAAGAAACCATGGCACTATATTGCGGAGTGCACTAAGCTAACCAAGCTTCAGTTAAAGGAGGGGCAAACAGGTGGAACCTTGAGAGGAAAGAAAAAAGCCCTTGTAACACAAGAACATGAGGTGGAATCCAAAGACGAGGACGATGAGCTCTTATTGGATGAGAAGTTGGAGGCGCCAAAAGAGGTCGAAATTCCACGAAAGCAGAAATATGCTTTGGTGGATTGAAAGGTGAAGTTGGCTTGATTGTAGATTTAGGTTCCTCCTTGCACATGTGTAAGGATAAACACCTGTTCACTAAGATAAGAATGATTCCCACCGTAGAGATAGAGTACGGAAATGGAAGGATAGTCACTACTACTGTTGTAGGATCGGTAGATCTGAAAGTGTAGGTAGAAGGAAAGACATCCATAGTTACATTCTCCGATGTATTGTTTATTATGGAACTGAACAAAAACCTGATCTCTACGTATGTATTAGATGATAAGGGTTTTGATACTAGCACTAAAAAAAGGAGTCTTTACTACTAGTTTTGAGGAGGATGTTTATTTCACTATTGAAAAAGGTAGCTGTGGCATGTCAAGGCTGATTTTAAGCAATTAAAAGAAGAAAATTTATTATCCTGGTGTGCATGATATAATGTTGTGGCATAAGAGGTCTGGGCATGTGAATCTAAATAAGTAAAGGGAGATGAAAAAGATGGGAGTGGTGGAAGGGATTCAGTTTGGTGAGAGTGAGAATCTAAGTGATTAAAGTGGATGTGCTCAAGGTAAAGCACATACGTTACCCTTCCCCAAAACAACCACCTATAAGGGAGGAAAAATTATAGATTTAGTACACACAAATATTTGGGGACCGGCCAAAGTGCCCACACCGGGGGGAAGAGATTTATGATGACTATCACTGATGATTAGTCTCGCTATTTTAGGGTGTATATTTTGAAAAACAAGGCAAAAGCTCAGGAATGTTTTAGACAATATAAAGCATGGAGCGAAAAACTCCATGAAACTCCAATCAAGAGAGTAAGGAGTTACAAAGGTGGAGAGTATACTTCTAACAAGTTTATGGATTTTCTAAGGGAAGATGGAGTCCAACACCAAAAGACATTTCTAGAAAACCCGAAACAAAATGGGGTAGCGGAAAGATTTAATAGCACACTAAGTGATAGTGCTAAAAGTATGTTGTCAGATAAGAAGATAAGAAAAAGGATTTGGGCAGAAGCAATGAACTGTGCTAATTACCTCAATAATAGATTTCTTACTTCAGTTGTAAAAGGTCAAACACCTTATGAGAGATGGACCCGCCAGAAGCTAGACATATCTTACTTAAAGGTTTTCGGCAGTCAAGTATTCAGTCTAGATACAGATTGGTCTAATTGGAAGCTAGATCCTAAAGGAAAACCGGGATACTTATTAGGATATGATGAGGATGTTAAAGGATATAGAGTTTATGATCTAAAAAGGGAAAATATAATCTTAGTAAAGCATCTAGTACTATTGGATGAAGGAAAGTCTGTGGATCCCTTCAAGTATAGAATGTCAGTAAAAATCAGATTTGAGTCAAAAAAAATCGATGACTTTGAGCTTCCTAACTATCCAAGTTTTAGAAAAGATGACATTCTTGTATGTACAAATCAGATCGAAAAGGACTCGGCTGCAAAAACTCGAGTGACAACTGTACCCAAAACGGAAGAAGTGATTGAAATTGATTCAAAATCAAGGGACGAGGAGAAGCCGAGATTGTTCGAAAGAACCTACGAGAACCATCTATTCCTACTACAAATTTTGAGGGCGGAATGATAAGTAGTAAAAGGTTGCAAGAAAATTAAGTTAATAACAAGGTAACAAAACTATCTCATTAAGATTAACCTAAGAATTATGGAGAGGCAATGACTTGTCCAGAAAGGAACCGGTGGAAGACAACCATCAATGAAGAGATGGCCTCAATTACAACAACCAATACTTGGGAGCTGGTGGATTGTCCGCCTAACCAAAAACCAATCAGTTGTAAGTGGGTGTAAAAATCTAAACTGAACCCTGATAATACCATTGAGCGTTACTAAACCCGATACGCGGCAAAAGGATTTACACAGAAAAAAGGAATCGACCACGAGGAAAGCTTTTCCCCGATCTTTAGATTTCCCTCCGTCCGCATAGTTCTCAGTTTGGCAGCAACAGAAGACATGGAACTGCACCAAATAGACATGAAGACATCCTTTTTGCATGGAGAATTGGAAGTGGAGATCTTCATGCGACAACGCAAAGGATTTATGGAGGAAGGATAGGAGAGTAAGGTATGCGGACTGATAAAATCCTCTTATGGTTTGAAACAGGTGCCTCGACAGTGGAATAAAAAGCTTGATGAGTTTCTTTCCAGTCTGGGATATATCCGGATAAGCTCAAATAACTCAATCTATGTTTTTGAAGATGAAGAATATTTTATTTTTATTGCAATTTATGTTGATGATTTGCTTGTTTTAAGTAAATCAATGGAATAAATTAAAAAACTGAAAACCAATCTTAAGGGGAGATTTGAGATGAACAATATGGGGGAGGCAAGATATATTTTGGGAATTCAAGTAGAAAAAGACCAAAAAAGAAAGATTATAAGATTGACTTAAAATGAAGCAATAGCGAACACGTTGGAAAAGTTTCAAATGTATAAGGCTAATAGGTGTACAACTCCAAAGAAGTTAAAGAAGGGAAGTGATGGGAGTGAAGAAGGAGTCATAGTCTTAGACGAGGAATTAGGTCCGAAAGAACAAAAGTTTATGCAGACTATTCTTTACAGGCAAGTAGTGGGAAGTGTAATCTATTTTACGAATTATACCAGGTCAGATTCAGCTGCAACTGGAGGAGTGCTGAGTAGAAGTCTAAATGCTCCCACTAAGAGGGCTTGGGAGGCAACTAAGAGAGTCCTTAGATATTTGATACGAACTAGGGATCAATGGTTGCATTTGGGTGGGGAGAATATTGACATCACTACTTTGAGTGATGTCAGTTATGGTGATGCTCCGATGAGGAGATATACTTCTAGATATGTATTATATGTGTGTGATGGGGCTTGTTGTTGGTGTAGGAAGCAACAAAAGGTTATTGCTCACACCACCATGGAGGCTGAGTATATGGCCTTTTGCTCTGTTGTAAAAGATTTGATGTGGGTCTAGTCTTTTCTTGGTAAGCTTAGTTAATTTAAGAGTGGTGTGCAAAAAATATTTTGTGATAATCAAGCACCAATCGCTATTTCTGTAAATCCTAAACATCATTTTAAAGCAAAACACATGGACATTAGATTCAACTTTGTTAGAGAGAAAGTAGAAAACAAAATAATCAATCTAGAGTATCGACCAGATAGCGAGATGGTAGCTGATATGATGACCAAATCTGTTCTTTCCCCTAAGCTAATTTTCTGTAGGGAGAAGTGTGGTTTAAAATGAAAAAGTGACTAGAAAATAAGGGGAGTGTAGAAATTAATGGATTTTTTAGTATTTTCTAGGTCCAAAAGAAATGCAGAAAAGAAGCCGAGGCAGTCTGCCTCTGACTTCTCTCTCTTCATAGCCCACACTTTTTGAAGTCACTGAAAGTTGGAGAGGAAACTAGAGTCATGGCTGCCTATGCTATCTAGAGAAAGATGGGCAGTAGATTAGTTGATTTACCAGTAGTAGATTAGATAATTTACTAAAAGAACAGCTGTACAAGATTTGATCCTGGAACCTATCGTTTGTCAAAGTTTTTGATAGCCGGTAGCTCTATCCGTTTAGTCTAAGGCTATTGTTAAACGCTATAGGGTTTGATAATGACATAAATGTTATCGCGTAGGCTGATAAATTAAACGGCAATTGTTTACGGGATCCATAGATACCGTTATGTAAAAGTACGGATTACGGTACGGTGAAGAAACAAGTGTCTCGCATTTGTTTTGATAGCGAAACAAATACCGCGCAAGTATTTATGATGGCTACGATTGAAATTTGAATTCAATCGGACGGCTGGGAAGAATGCCGAGATTGCGGAAGAGGATTTTGGCGGTTTGTGGTCATTACCACATCGGATGACATGTGGCACCGGGACATTCGATCGCGGCATCTCCGAGGATTGCTGGAACAAATCCGGATATGACATGTGTTAACATTTAGGCCATGTTGTACAATGTCACTACAGAAAGTACATCGGCAGGTGTACTTTTTTGTATAGCAGTGTAATATAATTGGTGGCGTTCGTGAGAAGATAGAGTTTTAGACTGAGATAGGAATTAGGAAAATTTGGTAGATAGGACCCTCTTTCCCAAAGAGCTTCTACACAAAAGGTCAACTTTAACCCTCCATAACTTATTGCTCGAGGAGCAAATTCAGAGATTATTTTTGCTATCAACAAAAAGGGAGTCTTCCTTTCACAAGGCTGATGGTGGTTTGAGTTTTTGTCTGCCAGTGTGGCAGTTATTCTTGATGAAACACAAAGGGGTCAAGGTTTTCCTAGAGGCTTCTTGCAAGCTTTTCATTCTAAGGACCTATGGAGGTCTCATAGTTGCACTAGCATTGCTCCATGTTTGTGTTTTCACAACCCCCCCTCCGAGTACAAGCTTTATATTTCGAGTACCTGCAAGATATCTCAACACACTTTTCGCTGCTTCTTGTTGGATTTTAAAACAAATACCCCACTCAAAATAAATGCTCAAAAAGAAACATAAAACATACATAGCGGAAGCTCATAAAAGTCAAGAGGATTATCGGCAAAAATAATTAATAATTGTTTCTAACCGAAGCCTCTTTACATCAACTATCTTCTCCTCTTTTCCTCTCTTCAAAGAGAAACTCTACACTCCTAAACGATCACTCAATAATGATAACACTCTTTAAAACCTCATTCTCCAAAAGGATGACCCTCCTTAAATGATCTATTCTCCAAATGGATCAGTAAAGATCCTCAACACCTCTGAATTAACCACCAAGGATCGTACTCTCTTAATTGACCACAAAGGGTCTTACTCTCTCTCTCTCTTAATCGATCACTAAGGATCTTCTCCTCTCTCTTAACTGATCACAAAGGATCTACATATTTACTTTTCAATTGATCCAAAGCTAATACAAGGATAAATTTGCATCTAAACTATCCTGCATATATACTTGCAACTCTAAAGTAAGAGACAACAAGGTAAGACAAGCAAGACTTAGCGTAGCGACGAAGTCTATCCCTATCAAAATATCGCACACTGCAATGAAAGTTCCACGAAAGAAGGGGCACGCGCGTTCTTTCTTTGAAACGACTAACTGCAAAAGTTGACTTTACACGTGTCGCTTCACAAACACACTTGCACGCAAAATCAAACACTTGCGCATGCAAACAAAAGTCACGCGAAACAAAAGTGACGCGAAACTAAATTGTACATTTGACTCATCAAATATTGACACGAAACAAAGTCGTATTTTTCGGCGCATAACAACATTTACTGCAAAGGTACCGAACTTTAAAAGTACATGTAGGCGCGAAGCGATGTTGTATGTTTCGCCGCCAAACCCCGATACTCCAAAAGGAAAAAAATCCAAACGTACACAAAATGTGTACTCGCGAATTGAAGGCTAGCGCTTAATGCGCTAGCGCGATATACATTGCGATTCACTGAAGCGTCACTTCGCGCGATTCAAAGATGAACCTAACAATCCCCCTCTCATTAGGTGAATCGCCAAAACTCCTCAAAACAAAACTCCACGTGATTTCGGCCTCTTTACCGATTCGCACAATAACGTAACAATCCCCCCTCTTTATTGTGGGAATTGTTGAGCTCCAAATTTCTCTCAAAATAAAGATCAACAAACAAATGCGACATCGGCTAATCTGCCAATTGATGCAAAAGTCCAAAGTTACTCAAACGTAACCAAATTCGTTGTCGGTTACTCCTCAAAAAGTACAAAAAATTATTGCGTAATCATATACAAAATTTCCACGTGACACATCCTTTTTGTTCAAACATCTTCAAAAGAATAATCGGTTGCCGCTCCGAATTAATACGTAAGCGGCTGTTGAATTTTCGAAACCAAGGTCGAAAATTTCCGCACCAATCAACGCCATCCAATGAATCTTCACCAATCAGAAGACGTGTCCCAAATCATTCGCAACAAAAATATATCGAAAGATTCGCTTGACCGTCATGGAATAACTCCTCGTCTGTCAATATATGACGACAACCAAAACGGCCGTATGAGTATTCGACAATGTTAATTCTCCATAGTACACGAAGCGTCCAATCGCGTGTCTGTACGGAACGACTTCTCTTCCTGTGATATGTAACTCAAAAAAAATAATTCATTCTTTTGCGGACCCAAAACGAAGTCACATATGGTACCGATGATGTACCATAACGGTCGTACGCCACCTGACGATGTATGCGGACGACACAAAAAAATAGGTCGCCAAAAAAATATATATCCGGTACTCTTACAACTTCAAAGTACATTAGGCGTCCAGTCGCCTCTCTGTACAAAACAATTTCTCCTCTTCTCATAAATTACGACATAATTAGATTTTGAAAATATAAATATCCACGACGTCTGTACGTATCCACATACTTAGTTTCGATAAACGCAACACTATTTTAGTAGACTTTAAGAGAGTCTCCTCTTGGACTTTCAACCGACAAAAAATCCAAAATAAATTGGACCTCCTCTTTAATTGGTGACCGTACAAATAGCCGCGTCACTCCACATGTAGGCGAACAAAGTCGCACGCATGCACGAAAATTTAATTTCAATTTTCCTTCATTACCTGGCGTCGAAAACGGACGTCACACCTTTTAATTTACTCTTTTTCTCTCCTTTCTCATCCTCTTAATTCAAAATACCACTGTAGGCTCTCAGCAGCATTCTCCCACACAAAATAGTCAACACATAAATTTGATTCACACAAAATAGTCAACACATAAATTTGATTTCTTTCACATCTGAAATAGAATGATGCGAGTGTGAAACCATTTCTCCTTGCCGAAAATAAAAAGCTTATTCGGCCTCTTCCCCCTCATAACTTAAAAACTCATTTGAACAAATTCGTTTTCTCTTTTTTTTCTCTTCCTCCGATTCAGATTCGTTAAATCTAAATTAGAACTCGATTTAAAACCTTAAAATTTCTGAAAATTCAAAGACTCTCGGGAAATAAAAATTCCATCACTCCAATCATCAATGTAAACTTCAATCTCACTCTTCATGTCAACATTTCTCTGCAACTTCCTCTTCCGAATATAGACATGCAGATTTTCCTCCAATTCCAAATCCGCAATGTCCAAGAAATTATAAAATTGGATATTCTCATAAAATTCGAAATTTCTCTCAATCTTCATTCTCCACTTATCTGATCAATCATCAAAAAAAGAATCTAAATTAATAGTCCGTCGTTGGTATCATTTCCAAAATCAAAATAATTTCAAAATCAACACGGCCGCGGCTTACACCACGATCACCTCAATCGCCTCTTTTGCGATCTCTTCCACCACTGACATAGTTTATCAAAATATTTAAAAAAATGTTCTCAAACTCTTTCAATGTCACCTCTCCTCCTCGGAATTCAAGTGATAGTTTACCTCCTCTCTTTCGTCACATACTCGTCTCCTCCACTCTCATCTCCATCTCCATCAAAATAGGAATCCGGATCATCCAGACGACTCTCCTCTTTTCTACCTCTTCGTTCAGATTGTAATAGGGCATCAATATACCTTATCAATTCGACGAACACTTTCAGAAATTGATCTTCCAAATTACTTGGGACTCCATACATCCGAGATTCTTCCTCAGGTAAAGCACACAAAAAAACTGAATGGTTTCTCCGAACGAACGTCGAAGCCGCCAAGAGGGAAGAAGTACTCTTCTTCCTTCCAAGAGAATAATCTTTTTATACCTCCACTTCATCTCTAAACTTTTATTTTTTCAAACTGGAACAAGAATCGGATTTCTTCTCTTTTTCATCTTTTTCTTCGTCTTCGTCGATTCAATCATCCTCCTCTTAGTCCTCACTCTTTTCTCTTACTCATCCGCACCTCCACTGAATGGACCGACAGCTAAAAAAATTATCCTCTTCCCATTTTTTTTGTTTGAAATTGGAGTTGAAAATCTACAAAACACATCAATTTTTTTTTTCAAATTTCTCCTCTATGTTTTGATTCTCCTTAAACTGAGCACCGGACAAAACTCTACTCTCTCTCACAAGTAGGCATGGGGGAAGGTGTATCTCTATTATTCTTATTCCTCATAACTTTCATCAATTCACTCACGGAATTTTGTAGCCCAACATCCGAATTGCAAATTCCTGAACTTGAAAATGTCCGCGCAAGGGAACCTTCAAACTGAAAACCTTCGAAACTGAATTCACTCTTCCTCTCATTGCTTACACATCTCTCAACTGAAGCATAACCTGCTCTGATACCAATTGTAGGATCTTAAAATAAATAACCCACTCAAAATAAATGCTCAAAAAGTAACATAAAACATACACAGCGGAAGCTCATAAAAGGCAAGAGGATTATCGGCCAAAATAACTAATAAGTGTTTTTGACCGAAGCCTCTTTACATCAACTCTCTTCTCCTCTTTTCCTCTCTTGAAAGAGAAACTCTACACTCCTAAACGATCACTCAATAATGATCAAACTCCTTAAAACCTCATTCTCCAAAAGGATCACACTCTTTAAATGATCTATTCTCCAAATGGATCAGTAAGGATCCTCAACACCTCTAAATTGACCACAAAGGATCGTACTCTCTTAATTGACCACAAAGGGTCTTGCTCTCTCTCTCTTAATCGATCACTAAGGATCTTCTCCTCTCTCTTAACTGATCACAAAGGATCTACATCTTTACTCTTCAATTGATCCAAAGCTAATACAAGGATAAATCAGCAGCTAAACTATGTTGCATATATACTTGCAACTCTACAGTAAGAGACAACAAGGTAAGATAAGCAAGACTTAGAGTAGCGACGAAGTCTGTCCCTAGCTAACTATCGCACACTACAATGAAAGATCCATGAAGGAAGGCGCACGCGCGTTCTTCCTTCGAGACGACTAACTGCAAAAGTTGACTTTACACGTGTCGCTTCACGAACACACTTGCACTCAAAATCAAACACCTGCGCATGCAAACAAAAGTCACGCGAAACAAAAGTGACACGAAACTAAATCGTACATTTGACTCATCATATATTGACGCAAAACGATGTCGTACGTTTTGGCACCAAATAACATTTACTGCAAAGGTACCAAACTCCAAAAGTATATGTAGGCGCGAAACGAGGTTTTAAGTTTTGCACCCAAACCTCGATACTCCAAAAGGACAAAAATCCAAACGTACAAAAAATGTGTACTCGCGAATTGAAGTCGACCGCTTAGTGCGCTAACGCGATATACATTGCGATTCACTGAAGCGTCACTTCGCACGATTCAACACAATACCTAACACTTCCCAGTCAGCCCTTTTATGATTCTATAGACTTCTACTCAAGACTCTGATAGCTGTTGCAATATCGAGTCTCCTACAGTTAATAAAATATATAAGACTTCGAACTACCTGACTATATGGTTTTAAAGCGATAAACTCTTCCTCCCCTCTATCTTGACTCTTACGCACCATTATGGCTGAGTCTTAGTCAATTACTTTAAATTTTTGCCTTAATTCTATGGGAGTTACAGATCCTTTCACATTTTTCATTTCATTTTTTTCCAGCATGTTAACTATTGTTTCTTTCTAAGTCAACCCATTCAACCTTTTGTTTCTGTCTCTTTCAACCTGTACACCTAAGATATACTTGGCTTCCTTGAGGTCCTCGATTGCAAACCTAGACCTTAAAGCTGCTTTAATGCAGATTATTACATCCATTGACTTACTTATAAAAAATAGGACATCCACTTATACACTAATGTAAATTATCCAATCCTCCCCTTATAAAACATATACAGAATGATTTGAGCTAATTCTCTAAAAAACCTAGCCCAATCAAAAACTCATCTAACTTCAAATTTCATTGTCTAGGGGCTTTCAGCCCACACAAAGTTTTTATCAGTTTACACACCAATTCATTCTTTCCTTTTTCAACATATATATCAAGGTGTTTCATGTAAATGGTCTCTTCTAACTCTCCATGCAACAAATCAGTATTTACATCCATTTGTTGTATTTCCATATTCTCTATAGCCGCTAGACTAAGCAGGATTCTGACAACAGGAGATCTAACAATTGAAGAGAGGGTTTCTTCAAAATCAATACCTTCTTTTTGAATAAAACTTCACCATCAATACCTATTTGTTGCAATGGCTTTTCTACCCAAAGGAAGAAGCTCGTATGTTTGTGCCTCCATAATAGACTTCATTTCTTGTTTGCCGCCTTGATCCAATAATTTCTTTCTGATGATAAAAAGGCCTCCTAAATTGTTAGAGGCCTCTGTTTTGCTCCAAAAAAATCAAAGTGAGAGTTTGCTTGCAGACGGATGCTAGATCTCGTACCCCCTGGAAATTTTGATGCTGAAAGCGTCAACAACCTTGTACTTTATTGCCTTGTTTGAGCCACGACATGTGTTGGTTCTGTCCGTGTAACAGTTTCGTCCGCCTGAGTTTGAACTTAGGTTGAAGCATCTTGTGACGTCAGAATGGGAACCGAAGGAAAAGATGTCCCACTTGGTGGTGGAAAGTAAACTTGCAGCGTATGGTGAAAAATGACATATTCTTGTTGTTCCTTTACCGGTTGGTCTGACACTTTATATAAGTAAACCGAATCTAGTTTATATTTATTTTCGATATTCTTAGAGATAATCACTTTTTTTTTCTCAGATACAAAAACTCTATAACCTTTTGCATTATCATTATACCCCACAAAAATTATCGGTAAGCCCTTAACATCCATTTTCCATCTAACCTGTGAAGTATCTAGAATAAATCACTTGATTGAAGAGATTTTAAAGTGACTAACATCAAGTTTCTCTCCTCTCCAAAGCTCATAAGGTGTTGTGCTAACACATCTAGAAGCAACTCTATTCTTAATATAAACAGCAAAGTTAAGTGGATTAGCCCAGCCTTTCAAATCTAGCCCTTTATTTGCAAGCAGAAACAGAGGGCTCTCTGTCACTGTCCTATTTAATCTTTCACAAAGACCATTTTTTTCCGGTGTAGATGGAACTGTTAGATTGTGACTGACATCTTCTTGAAAGAAAAACTCTTTGAATTCCTTTGATGTGTATTCTCCCCCTTTGTCCCATCACCGCGCCAAGATTGCAACTCCGTGAAGCTTTTCCGCCCACGCTTTGTAGTGTTTAAAGTGAGTAAACACTTCACTTTTATTTTGTTGAAATGGGAAATCTTTACTCAGTAGATAGAGCTGTGAGGAGGAATTAAGGACTTAGAATATTTTGGGAAATGAAAACCTGTAATACTTACCTCAAATAGTGTTACAGTAACACCAGGCTAAGAGAGTGTACTGTACGGTCAGTTGGACACGCGTCGGCAGGAAAGGGTGTTTCAGGTTTCACGGAGCAGCGCCAATTACCAGTTACACGTGTCGGGAGATTAACGAGCGGATTGGTGAAATCGGACGAACGAAATGCAAATCGCTTATGTGGAAAAGGTGGGTACGGTCAGCCAGGAAGAGCCGTTGATCAAACATCGAATTGACGGACGCGATTCAGAAGGGACCACAAATGACGAAGCACACTTGGACGGTATCAGGTGCTTCGTACTACACTACAACAGTCAACAGGGCACTATGGACCACTGATAACTAAGCGCCAAAGAATTACTGTACGGCCCTCTATTTGTAAATAACCGGAAACAGTGAATTGTAGTTTAGTTAATTCAAATTAGTGTCACATTATTCAGATTTAGAGAAATGGCAAAGTTGGTTTTGGAAGTACTCTTAGTATAGTTTTAGTACTTTGTCGTAGCATAGGACAGTACTGTAGTACAGTCATTTAGATTAGTATGACCACTAGATACTCACTGTGAGTATATAGTTAGGACTTAGACAAATTATGATCATCCAGGTCTTGGGATATTTATCAACTAAGGCAGTTTTTGTGAATCTGCAGTGTGAATATCTTATGGTTGACTGGATCAATTGAGCTGCAAATTTGAGGAGTGATTCTATACTGTGTCTACTACTGCTGTGCAGAATTTGAGTCTGCATAGTCTACTGAGTTGCAATCTAATTTATCTTGAAGTTGGCTGTTGAGTAGGGTGCTTGATAGCTTCTGTTTGAGATGTCTACTTCCACTACTACTGCTGCTGGGTCTTCTCCTGCTACTGTGGTTGTAGAACAACATATTTTGCATGAAGTAAAATTTGGTGTACCTCGAGTAGTCATCAATAAATTTAACCATATAGTGGACGCCTTGAGCCGAAGCCACTTGTGAAGGACCGAGAACATTAGAATGTATTAGCTGTAGAACTTTCTCCTATCTATGGTCTATTTCTTATAGAAATGGCAATTTGTGGATCTTGCAAAGTGAACAAACATCACATTTTATAGGATGAGAAGTCTGAGATACTCCATCAACTTTTCCGGAATTCACCATTTTCTTAAGACTATCATAATTCATATGTCATAATCTTTTATGCCACAACTCATTATCACATTAGACACTTGAGTGGAGAACATCATTTTCTTTTTATTGAGCCATGTCTATCCGATACATCTTGCTAGCATCTCTTGTTCGTGTTCCTCTTTTTTTTCCTTGTTAACAACCTGTCTCCCACCTTTCAAATTGACCTCAAAGCCTTTGCTCTCCACTAAGGATGTAGAGAAAAGATTCTTTTTAAAATATAGAACATACAAAACATAGTGAAGGGTTCTCTCCACAAACTTTCCCCCCACATCTACCATCAAAGATACATCACCCTTAGCTGAGGTTTGAACACTCATGCCACAAGCATAGTAGATACTCTTTCGAGATGTTTGCTGCTGATTTGTAAAAGCTGCCTTTTTCTAGCACATGTGGACCGATGCTTCCGTGTCCATGATCCATTGTCCATCCTTTAAACCCTTCATGGCTGCCGCCATAGCAAATAACTCAGCCTCCTCTTGCTCATTGAAGCTCGGAGACTCATCAGCATCAGTTGCAAAAGTTGAAAAAATATCATTTCCACGGGTAGGATTTCAAGAAAAGCCTCTGTGATATTGGCTTTGTTGCCAACCTGGCATGTATAAACCTATCTCATCATCCTTTTTCAGCTTGGAACGGTTCCTGTATCCATGACCCTTCTCAGAACAATAAAAAAAAACAATCAAAGATGGTCTATTCTGCCTCTGATTAAACTGATTATGATTTTGATTAAACTGACTCTTGTTCTGATTAACATGGTTTCTTTTGTCAAAGTGTGTGCCAAATGCTTCAACCTTTTTTTTTCCTTCAAGGAGTTACGTATTGGTCTCTTCCTCTAATATAAGATTATACGCTATCTGAAATAGTCAGCTAGTTTTATCATGACTCTTTAATTGAACAGATACACCCTTCATGCTTATAAAAAGACCTCTAATAAGCAGAGCTGCCTGTTGAAACTCAAGAAATGACCCCTCTGTAGAAGAAAGTGCATCAACAAGCGCACAAAATTGTCGCAATACTCGACCGTAGTTCCCCCGAGTATTTGTATCCCCAAATTTTTTCAGCCACCAAGAGCTCATCTGGACATTCACTTTCGCAAAAGCATATTTTAGTGATGTCCAAATCTCGCTCGCCTTCTTCATTTTGATCGAGAAGTAACCAGATTTTTTGAAATACAAAGAATTAGATTTTTCCTTGCCGTTGAATTCTTTTTCGCCCAACTCGGATTTGTTTCATCAAAGGAGCTATTTAAGACCCTCAATAAGTCAACTGTTTCAAACAAAGATTGAACCATCGCCGACTTGTACGCATACTTTTGACCATTGAAGATAGGAATTCTTGACAAAAGGCCCATAACCTGTTGTTTTACAACCACCGTTGCAAGAGGAGAACCAAGAATAGCAGTGGAAGTAGACATTGAAAAAAACAAAAACTATGAGAACACCTACTCAATAACCAACTTACAGATGACACAAAATATGACAGAAGAGGCCTATATGCCTCAAATTTTCCATAGTGAAACTAAATATAGTAAATTGACAACTCCCAAAATTGCAACCTAAATTACTTTGTCAAACATAATATATGATGTCTAGAAGTTTCCCAAAAATTCCACTTAGAATATCATAATCCCAAAACTGGATGATATAAATTTGACTAAGTCCTGATCTATATACTCACAGTGAGTATCTACTGGTCTTCACTATTTCGGGTGACTGTACTATAGTACTATTCAGACTTACGACAAAGTATCCAGCATGTACTTGAATGTACCCTGAGAACCTCCAAAAACCTAATTATAATTTTCCAAAAACCTAATTAATGAAACACTATTTTTTATTACACTAAACTACAAAACAATGTTGCTCAAATATTTTTAGATAGCGAACCGTACAATAAAAGTTCTAGGTGCTTAGAGAGCGGTGGTCGGTAAAGTCCAGCCGACTGTGGCAGGGTAGTACAAAGCACTTGAGTGTTTCGTCACTTGTGGTCCCACTTGAACATTGCATGTGGTCCCAAGTGAATCGCATCCGTTGACACGAATTTAATCAATGATCATAACATCGAACTGTTCCATATATTTTTGAATTAACCTGTCCACATTCCGTTCGTCCGATCTTGCGAATCTGCACGTCAATTGTATGACGCATGTAATCGGTTGTCGACGCTACTCCATAAAAATTGCATAGGTTTCTCTTGTCAACACGCGTCCTTGTACAAGTACAATACACTCTATTGTACTTTCTGCTATTGTAACACTAATAGAGGTAAGTATAACATCAAAACTACTTAGAAAATATTCTAAGTCTTTTCTCACTGCCCTATCTGAAGATTTCAATTTACAACAAGGCTCACCATCTAGGGTGCCTATGTTTGATGGAACATACTTAACTTATTGGGAATTTACTTGGGAAGGGATTGTGAGGTATTATGAGTGAACGTGTGAGAAGCCATCCACAACATTAGGAGCTCCACTAGGATTCGGAGGACGACAATTCTCAGTAGGATATAGAGAGTCAATAAAAAGAGATGATAAAGGAGAGACTAGCGTCTCCGATACAAGAAAAGAAAGGGAGAAATTAACACATGTGACTGTGGGATTGGCATCAAAGCTGGTACTGGTGTAAGTTATGTCTAAAATTGAGGAGAATGACTTTGTTATCTGGGACTTCAACAACTCTATCGCATATCACTTCATTTTGTGTCACCTCTCTTGGAAAGTTGCCACACCGCATCTTAATGTAGAGAGAGTAGCCGACCTCTTGGAAGTTAGCGAAGACATTTAAATAAGTGGAAGTGGCATGATTCAGGAACAAAAACTCGCAGATCAAAAAATTCAGGCATTTGTTTATAAGAAGTGAAAATGATTGATTTTTGTAAGGATTTGGCTTGTATGTTTGTGAAGTTGGAGAGTGTTGGATTCGTAAAATCTAAAAAGGAGAAGGTGAATACCTTGATGCAGCTCCCAGAGGAGTATGACAATATTGTTAATAGAGTACAGGATCTGCCAGACCGCTGGTGGGTTTAGAACACAGTGGTTGGGATGATCTTAGTTAGAAAGAACATTATTGAGTTTCGGAGCTGAGGGAAGAGTGGTTAAGCCTTGGCTGCCGGAACCAATTGGAGAGATAAAGAGAAAAAGACACCATATGGGAGTTTCTAAAGAGGCAAGAGAGGTGCTCAACTGGATGGATCCGGATCTCGGCCTACAAAGGGGCTTTGCCATTTTTGTAAGAAATCTAGTCACTACATGGTTGAGTGCACCAAGTTGACTGAGCTGAGGCTCATGGAGAACAAATCAAGTGTACCTTCCAGAAATAAAAAGGCACTTGTAACCACACGGGTGAAAGGTGAGCTTGGAGAAGAGGAGATCTCAGATGAAGAGGATGGGGAGATCATTCTCAACAAAAAACTGGAGGAGAAAGAGATCCCAAAGAGGGAAAAATGTGCAATCGAGGCTGTTCGAGAAGCTCCGGCGGAAGGTTGGATCATTGATTCAGGTGCCTCAATGCACATGTGACGAGAAAATCAGTTGTTTACTAAGCTGAGAAAGATTCCCACTGTAGAGATAGAGTATGGGGATGGGAGAGTCGTAACTACAGATATAGTGGCCTTGGTAGATATTGAGGTACTTGTGGAGGGTCAAACATCAATAGTTACATTCTCTGATGTCCTCTATTTACCTCAGTTAAGCTATAATCTCATCTTTACCTCTGTCTTGGATGATAAAGATTTTGGGACCTACATTAGAAAGGGATCTTTCACAGCAAGTATAATGATGCAGTCTATTTTATCGCTAACAAGGGTAGTCAAAGAATATTAGACTTAACTTGAGTAATGAAAAGAAGAATGCTTATTATGTTGGTGTCCCCGAGATTAAGGTATGGAATAAGCGGTTGGGGCATGTGCATTTGGATAGATTGAGGGAAATGAAAAAACTGGGTGTAGTAAAAGGGAATCATTTTGGGGAAAGTGAAGCAATAGATAATTGTAGTGGATGTGCACAAGGTAGGGCTCACAAATTGCCCTTTCCCAAATCTGCCATATATCGCGGGGAAAAGGTGCTAAATCCAGTACACACCGATATCTTGGGACCAGCTAAAGTAACTTCGGCAGGTGGAAAAAGATATATGCTACCATAATTGATGACTGGTCCAAATATTCAAGAGTATATTTCCTCAAAAATAAGTTTGAAGCACCACTTTAGTTTAAAGAATATAAAACACAGAGAGAGAAGTTACATGGAACCCCTATTAAGCGAATTAGAAGTGACAATAGGGGAGAGTACACATCTAATCAGTTTGAGGATTTCTTGAGACATAAGGGAGAACAACAACAAAAAATAGTCCGTGATAACCTAAAACTAAACGGTGTAGCTAAGAGACAAAATAGAACTCTAGGTGATAGTGCCTGAAGCACGCTAATAGATAAGAAGATAGGAAATGGCTTTTGGGCCGAAGCTATAAAATTTGCTAATTTCATCAAGAATACAGTTCTTACGTAAACTTTTAAAAAAGAAACACCTTTCAAAAGAGGGGTTGGGAGGAAGCCGGATGTATCTCATCTGAAAGTATTTGGGAGTCAAGTGTATAGTTTGAACTCTGACCGAAAGGATTGGAAACTAGATGTCAAAGGAAAGCCATGATATCTAGTGGGATATGAATAGGATGTCAATGGACAAAAAGTGTATGATCTCGGAAGAAAGGATATCTTAATGATTAAGCACCTAGTTGTCATGGATGAGCAAAAATTGATAGATAACTTAAAGTATTCTAAGACAATAAAAATCAGATTTGATTCAGAGACTGAACAAGAGTCATACTTCCATGAAAGAATTGTCAGTCCTCAAACTATTGCAGATTCAAAGGAAAATCAGATCGAGGAGGAGCCACCAATGAAACTACAAACCCCAATTCAGTTTGAAGACATAGAGGAAGAGGATCCACCTTTCACGAATAGGGGAAGAGTTGAATTGGTTTGGAAGAATCAGAGGTTATCCTCTGTTCGAGCTTTTGAATTTGAGGGAGGACAAAGGAGCAACAAAAGGCTGCAAGAAAAGCAAGCAGCTCACAAGGCAGCAAAGACCTCACACCCTGATGAGGCTCAGACTTACTCACAAACAATGAACACTCCAAAAAAAGACAGATGGGTTAGAGCCATTAATGATGAGATGGCTTCCATTATGGAAGCTAATACATAAGAACTGGTGGTTTGTCCTCCAAACACAAAACCAATTGGATACAAATGGGTCTTTAAACTAAATTAAACCCCGATAATATCATTTAGAGGTACAAAGCTAGATTGGTAGCAAAGGGTTTCATTAAAAGGAAAAAAATGACTATGAAAAGACATTTGCATCGGTTTTACGATTACCATCCGTAAGGATTCTCCTCAGTCTACCAGCAGTGGAAGTCATGGAGATTCATCAGATGGATATTAAAACAACCTTCCTCAATGGTGAGTTAGAGGAAGAGATCTTAATGAAGCACCTGAAAGGCTTTGTGGAAGAAGGAGAGGAGAGTAAATCTTACAAACTTATCAATTCTTTGTTTGGATTGTCATGTCACATCGTGTCGGCTGCTCGCGCGCACGTTATGATGCACGTACGCGCGGTATTCCTCACACACGCGCGGTATGCCTCAAACACGCGCGGTATATCTCAGGCACGCGCAGTATTCCGCACGCACGCACGGTTTTGGGCACGTGCACGCTAATTTATGCATGCACACGCGATTTCATGTATGCATGCACGATTTAATACATGCACGCACATTTTTTGCACGCATATATAGGTTTCGTTCGCACGTGCGATTTAATTCCGATTCATATTTTCAGATTTTCGTTGAAAGGTACTAATTTCGTGCGATATGTTTTATTTCGTGCGTAGGTACACGATTTTCAAAGTTGGATGCAAAACATCGTTTGGGCGACGTGACGCGATTATGAGTATTTCATTCTATACCTTTTATTTCGTGCGGTATTTATCATTTCGTGCGTATGCACACAATTTCAAGAGTATTGACGCGAAGTATCGTTTGGAGGCGTAGCGCGATTTCCGAGCGACGCTTCGATATATCATATTTTATTTAAGAACTGAACCCATGTAGGTTCGCGCATACATGTAGTTAGGGTGGGTTTTTACCGTCGGACGGTGGATTTTGTCAGGCGTACGGCAGACGATGTTGGCTGCCTATTGGCCAACATCTTTAGTATTTTCATACATGTAAAGTAGACTAGATGTAGGCTAATTTTGCTTAGGCCTAGCATAGCTCTTACTTAGCCTACTTCTCAAACTTAGAGAATTTAGCTTTTGGACAAGAATATTCTCTTGGCAGCGAAGCTTTTCTCTTGCTCTCTCTCTCAGTGATTGCCCACGTGGCTTTCTTCTCCTTGGTAGCTAGCTGTAGAGGCTAGATAGAGTAAGACTATTCTCCTTGTTTTTCTACCCTCGTTTTTAATCCACACGGCCTAAGGTCACGTCCGGAAGGTTTCCCTCCAAAGTTTGTATTTTGGTGGAAGTGTGGAATTGGAGATCGTGGGGGAGCACATCTAGACCTTGCTGTGCCTTCCTCGAGCAGCTTGACGGTTTGGTTGTGTATTTGTGTCTTGTTTGTATTTTGGTTGGCTTGGAAGGAGTGTATTTTTTATCGGAATTGGATTTTCCCTTGTTCCGGTTTGAATATTTGTTACTTTGCTGTCGTAATGGGATAACTCTTGTATCGAATGTGATAAAGACCAGAGAGCCTAGTGGCTACCTCTTGGCTTAGCATTCTTGAATTATTGCTCCACTTCACTCTAGAGAAGTATTCTTCCCCTTTCTCTCTTTGGGTCATTTCCCCCTTTATTCTTTCTCATGGTGTATACATTATTCTCTTTCTCATTCATTTTTCTTTTGTATATATGGTTGTCCGCATGACTTTGCTGGTTGTGATGTATGTTCTCTCTTTCTGGTCTCTCATGTACGATAGGATTAAAACATGCTCGCAAACAATATAACAAGAAACGGGATGAGTTTCTAACAAGCTTGGAATATATTAGAATCAGTCTTGTCCACTCTATTTACATGTTTGAAGATGAAGGAGGGGTTATTTTTCTTTCCATCTATCAGGATTATTTTTTGGTGTGGAGTAAATCTATGCAAAATATTAATAAGTTAAAGAAAGATTTGAGAAGTAGATTTGACATGAACGATTTAGAGGAGGAAAGATATATCTTAGGAGTTCAGATGGAAAAAGATAGAAAGAAAATGATAATCAGAGTAACTCGGAAAGAAGCAATTGGAAATATGTTAGAAAAGTTTCAAACAAATAAGACAAAGAGCTGTACCACTCCCATGGACTTGAAAAAAGTAAGTGATGGGAGTGTACAAAGAGGTGTGATTATCCTTGACGAGGAAATGAGCTCGAAAGAGAGGCAGTTTGTCGTAGGAAGTCTAGTTAATTTCATGAACTCTACTAGGCCAGACATAGCTATAGTTGTTGGGCTCCTTCGTAGAAGTCTTAATGATCCTAGAAAGAAAGAGTGGGAGGCAGCCAAGAGGGTTATGAGATATCTTATAGGAACCAGGGATCTTTGGTTGCATTTGGGAGGGGAGATTGCTGACATCACCACTTAGAGTGATGCCAGCTATGGGGATGCTCCTATGAGGAGGTGTATATCGGGATATGTTTTTTATGTTAGGAATGGTGTTTGCTGTTAGAGCAGTAAGCAACAAAAGGTGGTGGCTCAGTCCACTATTTATTATGATGTTATAGAACTGATGTGGGTGAAGTATCTTTTACATGAACTTGGGTTTATAAGAATTGGGGTTCAAAAATTGTTTTGTGATAACGAAGCTGCTATTGCAATTCAGGCTAATCCAAAACACCATTTCAAAGCTAAGCACATGGACATAAGACTGAACTTTATGAGAGAGAAAGTAGAGAACAAAATTGTGAGTTTGGAATATAGACCAGATGGAGAAACGGTGGCAGATATGATGATAGAGCTAGTCCTATGTTCTAAGCTTAAATTTTGCACAAAACAGTGTAGACTTAAACAAAAAAGCGTCTAGAAATTAACGGGAGTGTTGAATTATGAGAGATTTCTTTATGTATTTTATAGGTCATTTATCAAGGAAACAAAATGTTTTGAAAAACAGCTAGGCTCTAACCTCTCTCTATTTGATCTCCATACGTGTTGTAGTCATTGATGATTGGAAAGAAAGAGTGATAGATCCATGGCTCCCTAAGCAGCCAAGAGAGGACAGTGGATAGTCTCAAAAGATTGTAACAAAAATATTTACCAACCAGCTATGTATTGATCATGGTCCCTAAGGTTCGCCGAAATAATCGGCATCTTTGTCCTATAGTTTAGGACCTTTGCTAGGATATATGGGGTTTGTCAGTTATTTGAAAATTTACACACAGGCCAAACCGATTAACTATGGTTACACAAAATAACACATAGAAACTGAAAGAATTTCTTATGCACGTCAATACCACACTAAACAATATATCGGACATTATTATTCGACGATGGACATTACAAGACATCTAAGATCAAACGGTTGTCATTTAAGCTAACATCACGAGATGGTCTTTTTGACGGTTTATGGACAATTTGTCACCACGTGACACATGGCAATTGTGTCAATTGGAAGCGAGGTACTTAATAATATCCTAGAGGTTTTAAAAAATGTCACAAAATTGCATTATATATATATGTATGTATGCATATATGTATTTATATATATGCATATATGTATACATATGTATTTATATATATATTTATGTATATATGCATATATGTATATACACATATACATTATACGTATGTATGTATATATATGTAGATACATACACGTATGTATATATATTATATATATACATACATATACATCAGTATATGTCTGTATATATGTATATGTTATATATATTGTATATATGTATATAAATATTTATATATGTATATATGTATATATGTATATGTTGGTACCGTGTCGTATTGTACCGTATGTTATCGTATAGTAATTTCTTCAGAAAATAGGGTTAGACCTTTTCAATGACTAAAAGTTTCCAGTACTGTAAGGACGAGAGTTTTTGTCCTTTTCAGTAAAAAAAAAACTGACAAAGAGAGACAATTTTTTTTTTCCAGAATTTCAATTTTGATACAGGAAAGTCATCCCTGACTGTGTAAAATTACTGAGTATAACCGGAATATAAACAGGAAAAACGTATTAAAGTAACCAAAAACGAAAGAAATAGCTTGTTTTTTCTGCAAACAGATGCTACTGTCAACAAAATAAAAGAGATTATACTGCAGAAATTGCCAACTAGTAAGATAGTGACCTCCGGAAAATGAAAAAAATGAAAATTATATATATATTTGGTAGTATAATATGATCAGCAGTAAAAGAAAACCTAAAACTGCAGAGAAAACCATGAGCTTTATAGCAGTTTTTGCTGCAGGAATGACAAAGATTTGACCTAAAATCCGAAAGCATCAAGCAAGACACGTGCGGAGACCGTACGAAGTCACCTTCATTCAGCTGAAAATAAGGTACAACGATTTTCACGAGCCGTACTCTGGAAGTACATTCACCTGTACGAACATTCGTACAATTTGTCTGCTTTTTCTTAGGAAAGGTCAACTTTTCCGTACAGCTGTAATGCAGTTCGCAACTTCTTAATGCAGTCTCCTTCAGCTGAAATGAAGGTACATCGATTTTCACGATTCGTACTTTCAAAGTACGTTTCTATGACAAAATCTGTGCAGTTTGTCTGGTTTTACTCCGTAAAAGTCAGATTTTTCGTACATTCATATGTATTTCATACGCAGTCTCCTTCGGCTGAAAAGCAGGTACAGTCAGATCCATCCCCCCTAGGGCCGAAAACAATTGAGGTCCTAACCAGGTGTACGAATAATAGTGATGACACGTCTTAGTTCAATTGGCCAAAAATATTACGTTCCTCTTGAAGGAAGGTCCAAAGTACCGTATCTTACTTCCTATTGGTGCTACACTTTTTTGCTTATTTGAAAAATATCGCTGACCGGATTCCAGAAATGTCGGTTTCTTGAACCAAATCTGAGGCCGGGGGTGGATCTTACACGCTACTTCGATTTTCACAATTCGTACTTATAAAGTACAGTACTGTACTGTAGTGCTTATAGTCCAAATCATATACTTTTCGTACAAAAGGTCAACTTTGTCCTACACGATCGTCGAGAATGGACGACATTCAGCTGGAATGCAGGTACACATTGCTTTTCACGATCCGTACAGGAAAAGTATATCGTAGTAACTTCTCGTCTCAATTATGAACATTTTGCTGTTAACGTCAGATTTGTCGTATACGCGTGGACCGATGCCGGCGGAAACCCGTTTTGGGCATTTTTAAAAGTAGGTGGTTTCACAGCGTCTTTTCCATGCGAACAAACAATATTGAATTCTGGCCATTGGTTTCGCAAATAGTATGGGGAGTTCAGCATGTATATCGGTATAAAATCGCTAACAAAAAAAAAAGATTTTAAATAATTTAGGGAGTTACGCGTACGTGTCCCTTTTTACGGCCTTGCGGTAACTTTAAACATGTTATATATATATATATATATATATATAGATAAATATGTGTGCAGATATATATATATATATATATATATATATATATATCATAGTTGTTCAAAACGTATTTTACGCACGTTGCACGTTTCGAACGCACGTATAATACGTAGAAACTGGAGAGGTCGATTTGAAAAAATCGTAAAAAACGTTAATGATTTTTTCCGTACAAATCCGTACATTTAAAAAAATTGAATTGAACATGTACCGCAGTTTGTACGCTTCCCATTAAATGAGCGGTGAAAAACAATATGTTATTAAATTATTATCACACCCCGTACATGCAACGAAACATCTACATCAACCGGTTGAGGATGAGTGTACCGGTGTAAACTAGACGACGCAGGTACGAATCCTGCTATTCGCCTTTATATTCCAGTAAAACTTCCTGTCCTGTAATGTCCGGTAATGACGTCTTCTGTGATTTTTCGCGTTCAGCTGTTCAACTAATAATGGCGGCTTCTTTTCGAAATTTGAAGAAGACGCCCGTACAAAATTTGAACTCACGGCGCTCAAATAGTGTGACGCCGCAACGTCTCTTTTCGGAAATATTTGTAGACGTCACATTATGTTCCCGTACAATCCATGTACATTCTGTTCGGTTTACTAAACAGTAAGTACGGATACGTGCATCGAATCTTTTTTGTAAACTACACCGCCAATCGCTATTAGCGTTGTGTACGCTAATTCCGTCCCGCTTTTTTTTATTTTATTCTCCATTAGCGTAGTTCATTCTATTTTTTTCTTTACTATATTTAGGGTTGATTTTTTAGTACCGTACAAAATGGAAGTACGCTATCAGTTAATTAGTGTGGTGTGCGACGATTGTCAGGACCGTAAAATTGTACCTTTTAAGTGAAAAAAGTATAATTAATGAGTTTTAGTAGCGGGACGCGTGAGAATGTGCACTAAAAAGGGGGTCTATCGGGGTTTCAAATATCCGTTACACATATTCGTCCAACAACCCGCGTTTATTTGTGTGAGCGTCGATTTGTGTGCGATTTTAATATTTTGTCTAATACTTATATTAGTGTAAGCATGTTTACGACCGACATTTATTTTTCAAAGATCCAAATTAGAATTATTAAACAATTAGAATGTATGTTTTTCAAAATTTTCAAATTCTTAATTAGCGTAACCGGTAATTTTCATGTCACTTAAAAAACTTCCTAATAGCGATTGGCGATTTGTAAAGTTTCCATAAAAAATCTACGATTCTGATATTTTTTTATTATTTTTAAAATGACAATTCCAGTTCGATGAAGCGTTTTTTTGTATTTTAAAAATCACGTACAATCACGTAAAGCGGAAAAATGAAAAAAGTGCGTATTGAACAACTAAAATATATATATATATATATATATATATATATATATATATATATATATATATATATATATATATATCATAGTTCAAAAGTAGGTGTTTTTATGGTAGGCCTTTGGTAGGCGTACAAAGCTTGGCACAAAACTCGCGCAACGTAGGCATACTATATGGGTGTGTGCTGTGCACACCCCTGTACGAGCGTACGAATCTGACGTATGCTCATAGTACATCGCACGCCGCCGAACGAATTTTTTTAGCGAACTGACACGGCGTAGGATGACATTGCGCGGGGAAAAAAACCAGGAAAAAAAAAAAACCCGCGGACGAATCTGACGATAGTCCTGTCGTAAGTTGTGTTATGGGCTTTTCATGTGATCTTCTTAGATCGTTACTTTCATCAACGACCGTCAGATCGTCCAAATCTGACGGTTTAAATAAAAAGTCGCTCAAAACTCACAGAAAAAG
Organism: Zygnema cylindricum; assembly: GCA_037447655.1. Lineage (NCBI taxonomy): Eukaryota > Viridiplantae > Streptophyta > Zygnematophyceae > Zygnematales > Zygnemataceae > Zygnema > Zygnema cylindricum. Next base: position 98,702 of record JBBHKE010002999.1, on the reverse strand, counting down.
ATTTTTTTGTCCGTTTTTTTTTTCAAATTTAGACATGACGTTTAATTCTCTATCGATCGATGTGCAACTCAACCCTGTTACTATTTTATTCCATTTTGCGGCCAATATAATATGGGTCTTAACGTAGTATTGTAAAATTTACGTACAATAGGCATATTGTATGGGTGTACTGTCACCTATTTTTGAGCTATATATATCTTATGCACACATATTTAATTATTTATCTAATATATATATTATATAAATTGGGTAATAACATAAGGATCAGAAACCCCTCTATATTTAATTTTATTTCTGTTGGCGTGCATTTCGTGCGCAAATTTGACGCCCGTGAAATCTTCACGCAAATCTGAGAACTGTCGTTTTGTACAGATTCATTTTCAACGACTTTTTTTTTTTAAAATATCTTCCCTATAAAACAATTACCGTTGACTAAATTTCGGTTGCAAAAAAAACATTTTGCAATGATTGGCCGTACTTCCACCCGGCACCTGCCTCCGCACTCACTTTAGGGAAACTTCCCAGAACTCGTCGGTAGAGGCATGACAGGGCTCTGCCGGCGACTTTGCCGGCCACTCTGCCTGCTGAAAATTCAAATATCCTTCAATATTGTACACCGCGTATCGCTATCAGTGTTAATGTTTTTTTCACCACTTTAATATCTTTTATCCGTATACACTTGCTGGATTATCTATCTGACGGTTGCGATTGAGAGACAAGATTCTCACTTTCCGATTGTCAGTCTCCAACTTAAAATAGGACAATTGTGTACGGAAAAAAGATGTTTTTTGTGGCAAAAAAAATGTTAACACTGATAGAGATACACGGTGTACCACGCCGAATTCAATCTAATTTATGCAGATAGCAAAACGCCAAAAACGTACGGTCTACCAACGTCAGAAGGGAAACCTTGTTTCAACCATCTCCTTTTAAGGGATTCAACCGATAATATGATACGACAAAATAGGATAGATAACCTTTTGTCAGCACGAATCACTGGACCGAGCGGAAAACGAATACCGACAAATCCAATTTGACAATTTCGCTCTCACGGCCCCTCCGCGACAAAACTTGCGACCTTTTTTTTATCCATTGTACGGCCGACAGACGCGTTATCGAGTCAAAGTCGATCGTCTAGAAGAAAATCTGACGGCACAAGGAAAAAGTAAATGGACCGCCCAGATTGCTTCTCGAAACTGCCAGGAAACAATCCTCAGATTCTATCCTTTCAATTTCCGGACGATCGGTCGTCCCCAAACGGTTGTCCCGAACGCCGTCAATAATTTACCGGTGACAAAGAAAATGATGGGACTATCCCAACGGCCGTCCCATCCCCCCGTCACAAAATAGCCTATTATTCCAGTCTAGAACTTCGAGTTCCCCCCAACTTACACGTGTCCGCAAGATTTCCCAGAAATTACTTCTCTTTGTAAAATACTTTTCCCGCTGCAGTCAATGACTGGACGTTCGAGATTGCTCTTTACGCGGATTTTCAAACGAAGAGAATTGTACGGAAGTCTCACATTAGATTGTACGGTCGTAGCATGGGACATTGAACACTCGACATTAGATATTAAACATTAAACATTCTATGGAACCATAAGAGCGAAAAAAACATGTACGAGTGGCAATGTATGGGTTTGGGTCAAAAGTGAGCCAATTGGAAAGCAATTGGGAATCGAGAAACATAGCTTATTATCAACAGGGCGAGAATACTACAATAGGGCAATTGCAACATTCCGTCACGGGAAAATTGATTTGTGCTATGCTTTATTTTTTGCTATGTTTTTTTTTACTCTACCAGAGTGCATTCTCATTTGTATGCTTAATCGATTTTTTCATCTCTCGATTCTTTCTCATATTCGAGCTCCTGCATGTGGACTTTGCTATCTTAATGAGCTACACCGTGTATCGTTATTAGAGTTAATGTTTTTTTTCCTCTTAAAACATCTTTTCTCCGTACACACTTGTCGGATTGTGGATTTGACGGTTGCGATTGAAAGGCAGGATTCTCACCTTCTGATTGGCGGTCTCCATTTTAAAACAGGACAAGTGTGTACGGAGAAAAGATGTTTTAAGTGGCGAAAAATATATTAACGCTAATAATGATACATGGTGTAGTATTTGCTATTTTAGACTTCAAATTTCCTGAATCAATATTTCTTTTCGAGGAGAGACAAGGATTTGCACATAATATTTATACAAAAATTTAGAGGTGTGTGACATGACCATTTCCATAGATGCGTGGGAACTAGATAAAGAAGAAATTCCTACCAACTAGTTAAGGAAAATTGTTGATATAGGCGGAAACAAATCAGACGCCATGAACGGTAAAAGACAAAAAGGACAAAAAGGGGAAAAGGCACGAAAGTGAGACAAGACGAAAGTAGAAAGTCCGTATCAATTTTCAAAAAAAATATTTTCGATTACTCAAAGACAAAATCTTTATGAAGGTGAGCACGCCAATTCTACTTATCAAATACTTTCCTATTGGCCTAGAGGAGAGCATAAATAAAATAGCGATAGCCCATAAAAGCATTCAAGATTTTTATTTATTTCTTAGATTTCATATTACAAAGTATTCTGCTGTTGCTTCCACAACATTTCTACGATGAAGCTTTAGTTTTCTATATAACCCAAAAATGGTTCTTCTCTCACGAAGCTCATACATACATCGCATTCTAAACTCTAAGGGTCATGATTTCTTATATTTGAAACCAAATTTACCAAATGTTCTCCACATCCATAACACTACTCCAAAATGTAAAAACCAAAATTTACTGTTACCATGCAAACAAGTCCAGATTCTATGTTCTAAGTATAATTATTTCCCTTTTTTTTTACCCAATATTTATTATAAATTTACACATCCATAACATAACTCCAAAATGCAAAACCCAGAATCTAGCGTTTCCATGCAAAATGGTCCAGATTTTAACTTCTAAGCACAATTATCTCATATTTTTTTTAACCCAAATTCTATTAAATAAATTACACATCCATAACACAACTCCAAAATATAAAATCCCAAAACTAAACCCTCTTTTATCCAAAAATTTCCATGTCAAACACACCCTATTGCCCATTTGTTCCCACTCGCGATGCAATTTTTGACGCAAATAGGGGTATTAACTCGCCAATTGGCGCCCGTTCTAATGCAGTATCCGGCACTCCCTCCCAAACAGCTTTGCCACGTGGCACCCCCTCTCATCCCGCAACACTTTGCCACCACTGAATAACACGTGTCCCCCGCCTGCCATCTGTAGGTGGAGCTGCACGCTAGATGACGACGAAAGCCGCATCAAAGATCTACATCAAGGAAATGGGGATGACATTTAGTATGGAATAGTGTTTAATTTAAAACATAGTTTAGTTAAAAAGAGAGTTTAATTTCCAATGGTGTTTAAATTAGAACGAAATCTAGTTTACATAGAGTGTGCTGATTTCAGTTCCATTATTAAAAAGAAGTGTGGTGATTATGTGCGAAAGTCAAGAAATTCAACAAACACCAAAATAAAAAAAATGAATAAAAAAAAAAACCGTAAAACAACCACAAATTGAAAGATAGCAAATCAAACAATGTATACCCAACAAATAAAGTGTTCCTCCAAAGTTCAATATATTAAATACAACCAAAGTACAAATCTCCTTTAGTTGTTGATCTTTCTACTCCTCCATAATAATCTACGCCTCCAAAAAGATAACTCTACCACGAAGCCTCAACAAATATATATGCACACGACTAAAAACGTGTGGCGAAGTATACGGCCGACAAAAAGGTAGTCATCCTAAGTTAGTTGACCATCAATGAAAGTCAACTACCAACCGACTTGAACTACACGGTACGACCAGAACTTAAGTGAACCACATGGTACGACTAGAACTTAAGTGAACCGAAGCGACCAAACAATTTCCACGTCACTTCTATAGTACGGCTAGAACTCACGCGAAACGAAGAAGCAACTTCTACGTCACTTCAAATATCTAGCGACGAAACTACTTTGTCGCTGGTCGTCGCTACTTTAGCTACGAGAATGTCTCGTCGCTAAGTGAGTGCTCAATACTTAATCCTAACATTCTCCCTCTTACTAAGACACTCAAAGCCCCCTCTTACTTCATGCCCACTAACTTCTTTCCCATTTTATATACTTCTTTTAATGATGCTTTGGTTAACATATCAACAGCTTGCTCCTCTATAGGTACAAACACAAATTCAACTTCTTTTTCCGAAACTAAATCTCTAACAAAATGCCACTGAATTTTAATGTGATTTGTGCGCTTATGCAAAATAGGATTTTTACTAAGTGCAATGGAAGACATGTTATCACTTAATATTTGCATGCATTCCTTTTTCACTCCGACCTCCGATAGAAATTCCTTAATCCATACGGCATTCTTCGCAGCATGACATGCGACCATATACTCCGCCTCCGTAGATGAGAGTGCCACAGTGGGTTGCAACCGGAAATTCCATGAGATGGCTCCTCCTGCAAGTAAAAACACATATCTTGACGTAGACCTTCCTGTATCATGGTCCCCTCCATAGTCGGCATCACAATAGCCATAACAACTCAAACTCTTATTTTTTCTATAAACAATTCCAAGACAAAAGGTTCCAGCCAAATATCTAAAGATTCTTTTCACTGCCTCCCAATGTGCCCTTTTTGGATTACTACAGTACAGACTAACCACACTCACTGCGGCACTAATGGCTGGACTTGTTCCGACACTCAAATACATCAAGCTTCCAACCGTCTCCCTATACGGAGCTTCAACCTCGGGACTTTTAACAAAGTTAGAATGCTTGTCACGAGGATCAAGAAGAGTTCCAAGTGGCTTACAATCTAGAAACCCAAATCTTTCTAATACCTCTTTTGCATATTGTTCTTGGCTTAAGTTAACTTCCCCGTTCCTCCTCCTCTGAATCTGAATTCCCACAATGTATTGTGCATCCCCTAAGTTTGTAATTCGATTTTTTTTTTTTTAAATTCAATTTTTAATTCTCCAAGTAACTCCAAGTTGTGAGAGATGGAAATAAAGTCATCTACGTATGGACTAAAGATTATCACGTTCCAACCTTCTCCCCGAATATACATCCCACAATCTGCAGTAAGCCCTTTAAATCCTGAAATTAGTAAAACCTTGTGAAGCTTATGGTTCCATGTTCTCGGTGCTTGCTTTAAACCAAACAAGGCCTTCCACAACCTCCATACCCTACCATTCTTTCCAGGAACTATTTCTGGAATTTTCATATATACCTCCTTGTCAATTCCCAATTTAAAATGGTCGTCTCTTCATCCATCTGTTGGATGTGCATTCCTTCCGCCGCTGCCATTGCAAAAATTGCACGTAATGAATCGAACTTAACTACAGGGGCAAAAGTCTCTGAGTAATCAATCCCTTCTTTCTACTGAAAGCCCTTACATACTAACTGTGCCTTATACTTAAGAATTTATCCCGAAGCTCCCGTCTTTGTCTTAAAAACCCACTATGAGTCTATCGCCTTCCTACCAACTGGTAAATCTACTTGTTCAAAACACCCATTTGATTTTACAGAATTAAATTCTTTAATAAACGCCATTTTTTCAGTTCTCCTCCCATTCGTCCGAGTCTCGAGCCTCTTGATATGATTGAGGATTGGCCGGACGATTTTATGTAATTGCCTTTCATAGGAGGAAAGATTTCGCACTTCCTTCTCTAATTCCGGAAATTACCCTCTGGTAGCTGGTTTGCTTTTTATATAACTTTTCAGGTGAGAATCGTTTCGGTGCCTTCCCTTTAGTTAATCTCTTACTTCTCCGTACGTCTTCTGCAGATTCCTTATCCGAATCACTGTTCTCAATCTTCTCATCATCCTCTTTCTTTAGGGATGTCTCTTTTGATGGCATGTTATCAGTGCGAGTGGGTGATTCTCTGATGACCTTATTTCCTAGTGATTCGGTGCCACTAAGCTTAGGTGTCGAAATTTTCTCTAAAGCTTTCTCTACAAATCGCAACTTTTTCTTGGTCCCTACCTCTATCAAAACTTCTTCCTCTTCTTCCTCCTCTCCAATAAACTTCTCATAATGACTCTCCTCGTCATAATCTTGAGCTCGTTTGGACTCAATAGCTCCTTTCACCATCCATTCCAAGTTCTCATTAAACTCCACATTTTTAGACTATTTAACCCTTCTAGTAACAGGGTTATAAATCCTATACTGCATTGAGTTCTCACTATATCCCACAAAATATCTTTCCCATGATCGTGCAACAAACTTTCCCTCCCGATTTCTTTCCTCAATGAATCCTATAGCCGCACATCCCCAAATCCTTAAGTGTTTTAACGTAAGTATCTGTCCACTCCAAAGTTCCTCCAGTGTTTTGTTGCCCAAAGCGGAGTTTATTCTCCTGTTGGTAACATGGTTAGCTGCCCTGATTGCTTCTCCCCAAAGATGATGTGTCAGTTTCGTCGTATGGAGCATGGCTCGCACCATCTCTTGCAATGTCCGGTTCTTTCTCTCTGCTATTCCATTCGTTTGTGGGGAATAAGGAGCCGTGAACTGCTGCTTAATCCCCGTCTCTTTACAATATTCAGCGAAAGCAAGAAATTCACCTCCGCGCTCTAAGCGTACCGCCTTTACCTACCTTCCACTTTCCCTCTCAGCCATAACCACAAAGTATTTGAATGTTTCTAGTGCGTCTGACTTAGCTTTTAAAAGATATACCCATGTCTACCTGCTGAAATCATCAACTATCACCATAATGTTTTTTTTTCCAATGGTTTCTAGATGTGTGTCCCCACAATGATCTGCATGGACTAGATCTGAAGGGGCATTCGCTTTGAATTGAAGATCTTTCACCGGATGAGGCTTCTTTTTATGCTTCCTTTTTGTGCATCCAACACATCCAATGACCTTCTCTCCTATCGCCAGGTCTAGTTTTGGAACCGCACCATGACGAATCATCTCCTTAATGTTACTCTCCGAATTGTGACACATACGATTGTGCCACAACGTGTGGTCCACCTTGTTGACCTCTGCCGAATTGAGATGACCTTCTTTATCCGCCGTCCTATTTTCTGGTTTTCTCAAAATCAACCTACTTTGCATATTTTCAGTCACAGTGCCTTCTGCAAATGGCCTTGTTTTACTACTCAAAATGATTCTACCTCCTCCCAAGCATGTGGCTCTTCCTCCTTTCTTCTAAAGTTGTGGGACACTTAAGAGATTAATGCACCCCCTTGGATTATAAAGCATATTGTTAAAGGGTACTCAATTGACTCTAGTTTTCCCTCCCCTATCTTGTGTCGGTAGATCCAACCGTAATGTTCCCACTGTATCGACGACCAATTATCGAACCATTAGCCACTATGATGGATTTTGGTATAGTAAGTTTTATAATGTCACTAAATAGTCCTAGATCTGAACACATGTGGTGTGTAGCACCTGAATCTATGATCCAATTGTTAAATTTTCCCTTACTCTCCTTGCCTCGTGTGTGAAATAGGATATCCTCCTTTTCCTGTGATTCCTCGATAAGTGAAACGAAAAATTCTTGATCATGTCCCATTGGCCCATCCCCAACAAAGTTCCCTTTTACCTGATGAGCTACTTCCACTTCCTCCACTTCCTCCGCCTCTAAACTGTCCCCCTCCGCGATTGTTTCCATTGTTTTGATAACAAACGCGACTAGTGTGTCCCCATTTATGAGAAATGTTACAGTGTTTGCTCTTGTTTGGGCATTCAAATGAGCCATGCCCAGTCTTGTTACAATTGTAACATGTCATATGAGAGGTATCACGTTGATATGAGCCTCTCCCTGGGCCCTGTGACTTGACTCCTCGTCCACGAGGTCCACCTCTCCCCCTAGATCCCCTAAAGTTGTAAGCTCCTCCGTCATCCTTTTTCTGATAACTCGGATAAGATGACCCTTTATTTTCTTCTTTCGATGTTGCCTTCTCCTTCTCCGTACTCTTCAAGTGGTTGATAACGTATGCCATTGTCGGTTTCTCTTGCCCCTTGATGACCTCCCTTGCTACTGCAAACTTGCTTTGAAGACTTCTCATAAAAACAAACAACCTTTCTTTTTTTGTAAGGAAGTTATTGAGTGAGTTAAGTTGTTCTATGATAACAGTAAACCTTTTGACTCCATCATCAATGGACTCAATCTCCTTCATTCTAAACCCAATATACTTATCAAAGATATAATTTTCATTTGCCTCAAATCCTTTTTCAAACGCATTTGGCAAAGCGGTCCAACAATTATAAGTCCAATCATAAGTAAGAAGATGTTCGTGCATAGAACTAGCACAACTTTGTATTAGTGCGGTGGAGGCCGCCATATCATTCTTTTCCCACTTCTTTGCTCCAGCTGGATCCTCGGAAGGATTCGGTCGTGTTTCTTCCCCGATAACGATGTCCCAAAGTTTTTTCGGTGTGAATGCTCTTCGAATGTATCTCTTCCAAATTGCATAGTTGGAACCCATAAAGACAATGGTCTTATTAAACACTTTAAGATCATCATCGTCGCTCTCCTACTCTTTCTCATAACGTTTAGATTTCCCCTTTTTGTTCTTTATTTTCTTTGAATTGTGTGAGTCTCCACTTACACCTCCATCTCCATCATTTCCTTGCGTTTTGAGAAAATCCCGAAGGCGTTCAAACATTCCCTCGTCCATCTTCACATTTTTCTCTCCCCTTTCATCAAACTTGTCATATTGTGTCCCTGTAATTCCTCCTCCACTTTCTCCCCCACTAGCTCCTTCACTAGGTTCCACCGGGGAATTCCCTTTTTCCGCCATACCAGCAAGCGTTGCATGTAACCCGCTCCGATACAAATTGAAAGATAGCAAATCAAACAATGTATACCCAACAAATAAAGTGTTCCTCCAAAGTTCAATATATTAAATACAACCAAAGTACAAATCTCCTTTAGTTGTTGATCTTTCTACTCCTCCATAATAATCTACGCCTCCAAAAAGATAACTCTACCACGAAGCCTCAACAAATATATATGCACACGACTAAAAATGTGTGGCGAAGTATACGGCCGACAAAAAGGTAGTCATCCTAAGTTAGTTGACCATCAATGAAAGTCAACTACCAACCGACTTGAACTACACGGTACGACCAGAACTTAAGTGAACCACACGGTACGACTAGAACTTAAGTGAACCGAAGCGACCAAACAATTTCCACGTCACTTCTATAGTACGGCTAGAACTCACGCGAAACGAAGAAGCAACTTCTACGTCACTTCAAATATCTAGCGACGAAACTACTTTGTCGCTGGTCGTCGCTACTTTAGCTACGAGAATGTCTCGTCGCTAAGTGAGTGCTCAATACTTAATCCTAACATTCTCCCTCTTACTAAGACACTCAAAGCCCCCTCTTACTTCATGCCCACTAACTTCTTTCCCATTTTATATACTTCTTTTAATGATGCTTTGGTTAACATATCAACAGCTTGCTCCTCTATAGGTACAAACACAAATTCAACTTCTTTTTCCGAAACTAAATCTCTAACAAAATGCCACTGAATTTTAATGTGATTTGTGCGCTTATGCAAAATAGGATTTTTACTAAGTGCAATGGAAGACATGTTATCACTTAATATTTGCATGCATTCCTTTTTCACTCCGACCTCCGATAGAAATTCCTTAATCCATACGGCATTCTTCGCAGCATGACATGCGACCATATACTCCGCCTCCGTAGATGAGAGTGCCACAGTGGGTTGCAACCGGGAATTCCACGAGATGGCTCCTCCTGCAAGTAAAAACACATATCCTACCTTTCTCTATCATGGTCCTCTCCATAGTCGGCATCACAATAGCCATAACAACTCAAACTCTCATTTTTTCTACAAACAATTCCAAGACTAAGGGTTCCAGACAAATATCTAAAGATGCTTTTCATTGCCTCCCAATGTACCTTTTTTGGATTACTACAGTACCGACTAACCACACTCACTGCGGCACTAATGACTCGTGTCCCCGGAGCTTCTGCTGCTACGTGGACTACTACGCAAACAGCCACCAATATGAGCAACAGGACAACGAATGTTTGTCGGCAGCTATTGTCGTTTAGTGGTGATCGTTGATATTTTTGCTTAAAAAAATGCTGCCGCCGAATTTTAGAAATCCTGACGGGTAAAGCTGGAGGGAGAGGGAGATGGAGAGGGAGAGTTTTTCCTTGTTTTCCTTTTATTTTACGGTTTTTTGTCTTTTTCTCTTTTGTCTCGTTTCAAAACTCTGATCGCCGACTTCCAATCGCGCTCCTTTTGTATCCGACATTTCAGGACGTCCGTACGGTACGGATCGATGTAAGACGTGTCACGGCTGGTCCAGTAACGCATATCGAAGTGGGTTGTACGGTCGAGTGATGCAATTGGATGTGAATTGGTGTACGGATGTACAGCGAAGAGTGGACCGGTGACGACAGCTGTCATGTGAAAAGTTTCGGTCGCAATAATGTCGGTCTGCTTTTTTTGCGCTTCAAAAAGTGACGTTCAAATCCAAAGGATAAGGGCTAGACACGTGGCAAGATGTAAATTACTAAATTCACATCATTACGTTTCAAGACACAAACGGATAAGGAGATCACACGTGGATCCGTCGGTATTCTTCTTGCAACAAATCTCGTTCCTTCGGTGCATAGAACAGGGGGGTTTAGGGTTTACAGGATTTTGTACTTAAAAGTTACACGTGCGAAGGTTTTTTAACGGTTTGGTGTAGTCGCTAACTGTTTACGAAGTTAACGTTTTGGTAAGACAGTTTTTGAAATGTAGGAGAAGATTCGGCCGCGCCCGCCATTCGTGGATAAAGACGACAAATATCCCGTACTTTTTAGGGTTTCGTCCTTTTGCTGAGTACAGTGATTGCTATTCTGATATCGTATTTTTAAATAACGTTCGAGCGGAGCTATGTACGGATTGAAATGTTTCGAACAAAACGACAAAAAAGAGTTCGCAAACAGTTCCGTACGCTTTGTTCAACGCTTGCATGCATGATTACGAAAGAAAATGTGGCAGTCTCTGGGTGCTACTTTTGTCGATTACAATGGGTGACCAAAATGTAGTTTTTGTCAGGGACAAAATTGTTCACGTACGGATGTGACGCAACAGCCCCCCTTTGAACTGCTGATTCTGGCTCTTCGGCCAGTTTTCTCTCATTGGTCGATGCCTGTATGTCAGCTGTCGCTTAAGGCGTACCATATATATGGGAGTGGCTTCACGGACTGAATGGGATTGGCTGCAAGTTGCTGGCGGTGTCAGAATCGAATCTTCACGTCAACTGCTATTCGTACATAGGCAGCTGTCCGACGCCCACTCGCCGAAAAGGCAATCCCGGTCGCTGAAAAGGTGAAAAAGTTATTTGAGGGCGTGTCCCCATGTGTTCAAGTAAGGGTTTTTTCCCGTCGTTTACACAAAATGGGACTTCCTACTTGAAAATATTACGCCGTACGAAAAATGGGCAAAAACTCAAATACATTTTGCGTCGTCTTGGAACTTGAAAGGTACGGCGATTTGGCAGTATTATCATCGCGACCCACTTCCAGCTCATCTTCACACTTGCACTGAAATCAAATCGCGACCTGTTTTTAATCAAAATAATACCCTATTGACGAATAGAAAGCCTGGGTTGCACGCGTCAAAAAATTTCATTTGTTATTTTGCAGTTGGGAGAATACACGAAAAAAAAATTGTTTGTCCGTTTGCTTATGTTGTCCACTTGTGGGCGTCTACAAATGTAATTTTGTAGACGTAGGCGATTGCTTATGTCGTTCACGTGTGGGCGTAAACAAATGACAGTTGGCGTCAACAATTGTCCCAGTATGTCAGGAGCTCTTTGCGGCGTACAAATGTCCGCAGTTTGTTCCGAGATCGTTGGCGTCTACAAATGTCAGCAGTTTGTTGGCGTCTACAGGTGTCGCAAGTATTGGCGACGTGTACATCTGCCACATATTCAAAATAATGAACGCGCAAGTAACGATTGACTTAGGGCGTGTTCCCATGTAACCGATATTTTGAAACGTTATTTTGGAATTTAGCGCTGATTTTACGGTGTACTTTTCAAAGTGTGCCTATGTGAATTGTTACTTGCGCGTTCATTATTTTGAATATGTGGCAGCCGTACACGTCGCCAATACTTGCGAAACCCAAACTGCTGACATTTGTAGACGCCAACGATCTCGGAACAAACTGCGGACATTTGTACGCCGCAAAGAGCTCCTGACATACTGGGACAATTGTCCACGCCAACTGTCATTTGTTGAAGCCCACACGTGAACGACATAAGCAATCGCCTACGTCTACAAAATGACATTTGTAGATGCCCACAAGTGGACAACATAAGCAAACGGACAAACACCTTTTTTTTCGTGTACTCTCCAACCGCAAAAAAAAGAATGAAAACGTTTGACGAATGCAATCCAGGTTTTCCATTCGTCAATAGGGTAGTATTTTGACTAAAATCAGATCGCGATTTGATTCCAGTGCAAGTGTGAAGATGAGCTGGAAGTGGGTCGCGATGATAATAACGCCAAATTACCGTACCTTCCAAGTTCCAAGATGACGCAAAATGTACTTGTGTTTTTGCCCATTTTTCGTACGGCGTAATATTTTCTCGTTGGAAGTCCCATTTTCTGTGAAAACGACGGAAAAAAACCCTTACTTGAACACATGGGAACACGCCCTTAGGCACACTTTGAAAAGTACGCCGTAAAATCAGCGCTAAATTCCAAAATAACGTTTCAGAATATCGGTTACATGGGGACACGCCCTTAGTGACTTTGACACTAATAACGATTCGCGGTGTAGTGTTGGGTAAAATAAAAAAAAAAAAAAAAAAATAAAAAAAAAAAAAAAAAAAAAAAATAAGAGAAAAAATAACAAAAAAAAAATTACAAAAAAAAAGAAGAAAAAAAAGACTGGCCAATATTTATGGTTTTTCTTTAATTCAGTTAATTAGTAAATTTTCAATGAAAAAAAGGCGGAAATCTCAAACTGAAAGAAAAAAGGAACGAAAACATACTTTTAAGTATTGAACGTCGTCCGTACAGTACAATGCATAATAGTACAGTATTCGTACTTTTAGTACGTCAAGTTCAGCTGAGTGGTACGGTAGAAAAAGTGCGGTAGAAATACAGTACGGTAGATACAGCCGAAATAATGGTACTTTTTGGTTTTTTTTTTTAGTGCGATACGGTACGGAGACGTAACAATGAGATACTGTACAGAATCAGATAAATACTGTACGGATTTTTGCCGACCGAGTCTCTAAGACCACCGACGCTACCTAACCAGTTTCGTACAATACCGTACAATTATTTGTCGTTACAACTGTTTGAGGCCTAAATGCTGAGAATTGCTATGTGGACGCCCTGAATTTTTTTTAGACACTTCGAAACAAAAAATCAGTACTGTATTGTACTCTTAAAGGACACTTACTTGGCCTTGAAGCTGTCCGTATTGACAGGCTGTCCATACCAACGGTAAATATGGACAGATAATTCTGATTGGTCGGTGACGTGGCATTGAGTGGATCTCATTATTTTTAGCGTGGACGAACTGAACCGACGAAAGGTGCCGAAGCTATATTTTTTTTTGTGCGAATAACATTTTTAATAAGGCACTACAAGCGTCAATCAAGGTCACAAACCGACAAACGACAGCAGGGAAGAAAAAGTGCAGAAGCCAATGAACGAAAAGTGCGTTGTGAAAGTGATAAAGTGCGATGTGACGCATAAAATCGTGTAAACAATTTTGTATTTTCACGAATCGCAGACGCTCAAGTGACATATTGACACGTGCCTAAAGTTCAAACAAATTACGAAATTAGGACGACAGCACACGATCTCTCCACGTAGCCCGCCTCCTCAAAGTCAAGACAGCGCACGATCTAGCGCCACGTCAGTGCCAGATCGCGAGAGACTTCCAGGCTTCGCGTATAAAACACCGTACGGAATTGACTTGTGAACGTCTCGTCGCCTGTATTTACTAACCACTAAAAGTCGATCTGCGAAAACTAAAAAATATCGTATCAAACATAACAAGTCGATTCAGTACAATACAGTACGCACTGTTCTGTTTGAAGTCTCTACAGTCTAGAAAACGACAGCGTGCATGCCGGGACGTACACATCCGTACAATACATGTCGAAGGGTCCTTCTTGCGTCATAAAAGGCGAAAAGCCGAAAACGTTGATGGCGGCAGCGACATTATATGCGACACGTGTACGTTTTTAATTGAAGCCGCTATCAATGTTTTGGTCGCCGTCAAAGGCGGGCGTCAGAGGGTCGTCTGGCGTCGCATCCGCCGCAGTCTCTATCGGACGGTCGTCCTCAGGGGAGAAAATATCGCCAACGAACAGAAACATCGACCCGATACGTAAAGTTACACAATTTATCGGAATTAGGGTTAATGTTTTTCCAGCCACTTCAATCGGTTTTTTGAAGTGTATAAGTGTCCGATTTTCGTTTGGAGACCGCCAATCGGAAGGTAAAAACCAAAGGGAAGGCCCCAGAGGTCGCAAACGGTCAACCGAAACCGTGACCGACCGCCCGCGCCGGATCCGGAACGGATTCGGTTGCCAAATTTTGAGGGCCGAGCGGTTGCGGTCGGTTGATTCACCAGAGAAAAAAGAACGGTCGGTTACGGTCGGTCAACCAAAAAACCAAAAAAATGAAAATTTTGTACTGTCCATACAATCCAACATTATTGTACTTTGTACTCGGTATCGTGGAAGCATAGTTCAAAAGTAGGTGAAAGTAGGCCCATACAATATGCCTATTGTATGCAAAACATACAATATGACATTAAGACCCTTATTGTATTCGGACCTATTCGGACCAATTAAAACATTCGGACCAAATATTAGACCAATTAAAAACATTCGGACCAAAAAAATTTATTTACACCGTCGATTTGGACGATCGGACGGACGCTTATCAAAGTAGCGATCTAAGAAGATCACATGAAAAGCCCATAACACAACTTACGATAAAGGCGCCGACCAAAGGCCTAAAATAAAAACACCTACTTTTGAACTATGCGTGGAAGTACGTGACATCATGATTAGCGTCGCAAATCTGACACGGTAGTACACTATTCATTTCGCAAATCTTAGGGAACGCGACAAAGCGTCGCAAATCTCACACGGTAGTACACTATTCATTTCGCAAATCTTAGGGAACGCGACAAAGCGTCGCAAATCTGACACGTTAGTAAACACTATTCATTTTACGAATCTAAGGGCATGCGACAAATCGTAATTATTGGCTTATTCATACGTCGTACATTAGTTAATTTTGTACTTTTTCGGTTACGGGCGGGCACGGTTAGTCGCGAGAAATCGAGTTTTGGTTAAATTTTATTTTCGTAAACGCTGGTCGGTTAACGGTTAAAATTTTTGGAGCGTGACATAACCCGGTCGGGCGTTGGTTACTCAGATTTTGAAAAAAAAAAACGGTCGGTTTCAGTTATGTAAAATTTTGACTTTTGCGACCTCTGCTGTGTTCACATAGTCGACTTTCTAGCATGTACACTCTTTCTGTACGATTTGACGAATTAGATAGGAATTTCGGTACGGAATGACACATTTCGTGCATTACATTATTTAAGTTCTGTCCAAATTAGAGTTATTAACGCTAATTAAGCAACACCTATATTAGCGTAGAAAAAAATTAGAGCTATTTATTCGATTTTAGGTTCGAGGGTCAAAATTTGGGGACGCCTATTTAACGTTATTAACGCTAATAGCGATTCACGGTGTGCACCGTGTATCGCTAATTAGCATTAATATTTTTTTATCCACTTAAAAGACCTTTTTACCGCGCACACATGTCCGATTTTCTGTGGGAGACCGCCAAAGGAAGGTGCGAATCTTATCTTTCAATCGCCACCGTCAAATCTGACGACTATGCAAAGAGAAAAGATTGTTTTCAGTTGGAAAAAAGTAACACCAACACTACACCGCGAATCGCTATTAGTGTTAATATTTTTTTTGCCACTTAATACATCTTTTCTCCGTACACACTTCTCCGGTTGTGGATCTGACGGTGGCGATTGAAAGGTAAGATTCTCAGCTTCCGATTGGCGGTCTCTAACTGAAATTTGGATAAATATGTACGGACAAAAGATGTTTTAAGTGGCGAAAAAATTATTTACCCTAATAGCGATACACGGTGTAGTCATGAAAAAACGTGCGGTTTCGCACGCTACACCCTTCAACCGAAATTGTAACTACCAAAGACTTTGTAAAAATTGTCCTAAAGGTTTTTGTCGCGTAGCTCCAGATTTTATTTCGATTCGATGACGAAGGTTCTCGTCGGTCGATACGAATCTGCCCTTAAACATACTAAAATATGTTTCCGATCGGAATATCTCCCTGACGGGTCGAAGTTTTTTGGTACACCGTCAATCGCTATTAGAGTATATAACGCCAATTCGGTGCCCTTTTTAAAAAAAAAAAAACCCGAAATACAATCCATAATTTTATTTTTTCCATTATTCTAATTAGGTTTTTTTTTCAATTAGCGTTAATGAGGAAAGTACACTGCGATGGAAATAGTGTGGCGTACGGACAGGGAATATTCGTACGAAATGGTACTTTTTGAATTAGGAAAGCATAAAAAGACACTTAACATTATTGCGCACACATGTGAATGTGCACTGGAAGAAAGAGACGCAAACTCGTCGAAAAAAATCACGTTCTCAAATGTTCGTCCGTCGACCGTGTGAACAGCGCGACGGCGTACGAATTGTCAGATTTTGTACGGCTACACAGATTAATGTAGACATAGAAAGGGCGGGCATTTATTATTCAGGACAACCCAAATTACAGTTAGGGATTAATTAGTATATATATTTTTTTTCAAAAAATAATAATTCCCGATTAGTGTTAATAACACTAATATTTTTTTTACGCTATTTATTCCTTTACTCTAATAGCGATTGACGGTGTAGTGGAAGAATCGCTAAACGACAAAATGTTAGTTGAAACCCGGATACGACAAGCTCAATTCTCCCAGATCCATCAGTTAGAAACGACAAAATAACACGACCTACCTCGACTTCACTTCTCCTTTCGGCAGAGCAATGCGCCAATCCGTTTCACTGTCCCGATTTCTAATAAGTTAACCGACTTGTAGGTGTTATGTACGGATAATGTAAGGAACCGTGGCACGTACGCTCCCAGACAAACAATTCGACCTCATTTCTCCGTACGGTCTGTCAGGAGCTCCTGGATTTTTATTTTTTTACCCTGGCGCCGAACTGCGAAATTTACGCCCAATTAAAATTGAGATTGTCCAAAAAAAACGTCGTCGATGATATTTAATTTTTTGTTTTTTTTGCAGCCACAAATTCTGCGCCCAAGTAGACTTACACGTGTGCACTGTAGCTATAATCCGACGTGTATTTGTTTTAGTGGGAGGATGATTGAATAGCAAAATTTATGGAAATTTATTTTCGCTACTATTACTGCATAACGACAAGCGAAAATAGGTTATCCGCATTTCAGTGGAAAAACGTCGTAATTTTTTCCTTTGGCAGCATAAAGCCCATTTGCGCCCAGAAGTTCGGCTAAGTGGCGCAATAAGGACTGAGAATAAGACAAATTAGGCTGAGTGGAACAAAAACGGATGCGCATTTATTGGCCGCTCGATTCTCATACGATCGAAATCGAACGGTCGTATGCTGCATTCACATTTTTGTATGACCTAAAAAACGACCTAATCACTGAACCGTACCTTTCTTTCTTTCTGCCAACCTTTGCATAAAAAAGTACACTATCATCTTCAAAATTTTGAAACGACGCTTTCGATACAGACACAAAATAATGTCTGCGTGACAGTTAGAGAGCGCGCCACGTGGCTATAACCTACTCCAATACAAACTATTTAAAAGCGAAATAAAAGCACGCCGACTTTTGTTCTCCCGAAACTCCTCCGCACGACAGGTGTCCTCTCCGTCCATTGTACTTCAGGTCGTAAATCTTCAATTCCCAACAGCAACTCATCCGTACATCATTTTCACCTTAAATCGCGTCATCTCTCCGTACATCCTATTTCACCTTTTATGCCGTTCCCCGGATAAACCCGCGACATAATCCGTACAGTACGGCCGTCCTTTCCCATCTACGAAAAATATACAAATAGGGAGTCGGCGGATAGAGTTTTCAAAATCAGAAAACGTCACTACCGCCAAAACTTCAAACTTAAAAAAGGAAAAAGTATTCAAAAAAAATACGAAAAATCTCAAATCTTTTTCAGATTTCCAACTGCCGCGAGCCGTTTGAAAAATTTAAAATTCGACGTTGAAAACCTCAAAACGTGGAGAGATAACATTATACGATACGATTTGTTGGGAATGGCTGCCCAAAAAACGTTCGTCGTCTTGTGGCTGCTAGTGGCCGCGATTTGCGGAGTTGTCCACGTGGCAGCACAAGCTACCGAGACACATTTGGCAGTAGACGACAAGGAAGGACACGTGGCAGGGATGGAAGAATGGAGTCAAGCAGAAACACTAAAAAATAAAGGTGCGTGTGTGTAAGAGAGAGAGAGAGAGAGGGGTCGAGAGAGAGAGGGAGAGAGGAGAGAGGGAGGGAGAGGGAGGAAGAGAGAGGGAGACGGGGGATATTTATATTTTGGTATAAAGATTAACATCCACCAAAATACTATATAAAAATTGCGCGAAAAAACAAATAAAAAAAACAGATCATTCAAGAACATAAAATTTACCGAAAAAAACCCGTCGAATTCTTTGCAACTACAAAAGAAAAAAAAAATCATTCTCTCTCCCTCTCACTCTCCGTCCTCCCTTTTCGCCTTTTCCCCCTCCCCGCCTCTTCCCTCCTCACTCCTCCCACCACCCTCCTCCCACTTCCCCTCCTCGCCCTCTTCTCCCTCTACCTCTCCCTCTCCTTCGCTATCCTCCCACTCCCTCTCCCCTCCATCTCCCTCTCCTACTCGCTCTCCCTCTCCTCCTACCTTTCCCTCTTGCTTTCCATTCCTCCACCCGCTCACCCTCTCCCTCTCCTTCGCTCTCCCTCTCCTTCGCTCTCCCTCTCCCGCTTTTTTCCTTTTACTCTCCCTCTTTCCCTATACGACCTTCCTCCCTCTCCCTTCCTCTCACTCCCCGCCTCCTTCTCCTTTCCAATTCCGTCCCCAATTCTCCCTACCTCTCCCTCCTCCTCTCCCTCTCCCACTGACTCTCCTCTCCCTCTTTCTCTCCCACTCCAATCCCTCTTCCTTTCCCTCTCCCGTTAACTTATTCCCTCATTCCTCTCACTTACCCTCGACCATTCCCTCCCCAATTCACTCCCCCTCTCCCACTCCTCTCCCTCCCCCTCTCTCTCTACCTCTCACTCTGCCTCTCCCTCTCCAAATTCGGCCCTCTCCCTCTACCTCTCACTATATATTTCCATTCTTCCTCCATCTCCCCCTATTCCTCTCTCTCCATCTTGTTATCCTCTACCGCATTCTTCCTCTTTCTTTCCATTTACCCCTTCCATTCCATCTCCATTCAGTCTCCATCTACCTCTCCAAATCCTTCTTCCACTCCCACTCCCACTTCCTCTCCATCTAGTTCTTCCCCTCTCCATATCCTTCTTCTCCCTCTCCTTCTTCCATACCCTCGCCCTCTCCATCCCTATCCCTCTCGCTCTCTCTTCCTCTCATTTGCTCTCTCCCTCTCCCACTCTCACTCCCTCTCCTGCTACTCCAATGTCCCTCTCTCTCTCCCTCTTCTTCTCTCGCTCCCTCTCCCTCACTCCCTCTCCCTTATTCTCCCTCTGCCTCTCTCCCACTCCCTTTCCCTATCCCTCCCCCTCTTCTTCTCCATCTCCCTCAGTCCCTTTTCCTGCCTCTCCTTCTCATTTTCCCTCTCCCCTGACTCTTCTAATGCTTCTTCTCTCTCTCTCCATTCCCTCTCCCTAACCTTCTCCATCTCCCTCTCCCCACTCCATCCCTTCTTCTCTCTTTCCCCCTCCCTCTCTCTCCTTCTCCCTCTGCCTCTCCCTCTCCCCCTCCCCCTCCCTCTCCCT
>JBBHKE010002999.1:27628-78669 GCA_037447655.1 Zygnema cylindricum | reverse complement strand
GCCCCTACACCGTGAATCGCTATTAGCGTAATAAAAAATATAGCGTAATGAAACAATTAGCGTACTTTACGGTAAATTGTGTTTTTTCAGGTACACCATGATACTAATTTATCATGCACTCTAATTTGTAAAAAGCTTTGTGAAAAAATTCGGCACATAATATTTCCACACTAAAACATGTAGATGTACGAAACTGTTCAAATCGTATGCCGTCGCGTTTTTTTGACATCTGCGTATGCCGGGAAATATTTACGGAATTATATATTATTATATTTTCTCTACTTCTAAATTTAAAAATCTGCGGAATAGTACAGATCTGGCAGTCCGTACACCACACTATTTAAAAGTGCACTAAATTACAGTTATGAACCGCATTGAGCGGGGTACCTCAAATAACGTGCACAAATATTTAGCGTACTTTATTCTATTTGAGAATTTGCCCCAAAAAAAGGGGTACCCCAATTAGCGTCATGTACGCTAATAGCGATTCACGGTGTAGTTGTCCAATTCGTACGAATTTCCACTTTTTTACGATTTTTACGTAGTAATCGTTACTTTCATACCATTCGTTAGTTTTCGCTGTACGATGTACGAAAATGTACGGAATTCGTCCCCTTGACCCTAAAAAAACCTTAAAAAATCCTAGAACGTACGAGAAACATACGGAAATGTACGGCATTGTACGAAAGGTGCACCCTAAAAAACCTTAGAGTACGGATAATGTAAGGCCGTTGTACTGTAATGGAATGTGTGAAATGCACGTGAAGTACCATAAACACCCTAGAATCCCCCCTTCAATAACCCTAAAACTACTGAAATATACGGACGCTCTACGTAGTTGTACGAGAGATGTAAGCCCATACAACTGAAATATACGGAAACGTACGAAAATGTACCCTACAAATATCAAAAAAATAACCGTCAAAAGTACGAAAATATACGGACATTGTACGTAAATGTACGAATAAAATCTGGTTGTTTAACATAAGTATATGAGAATGCAGGAGAATGTACCCTAAAATTCCTCAAGCCTCCCTTAATAACCCTAAAAGTACTGAAATGTACGAAGACAATACGCAAATGTACAAAAAAGTACGGGTATGTAGGTTGGAACGCATTTTATTATAGTTTCATCATCGTTAGATGCGTATCGTGCGTAGTATTCGCGAGTTCGTTTCGTACGTATTATGCGCACGGGACATCTATGGTTTAGTTGATATGGCTTGTGTTCACGTAGTCGACTTTCTAGCGTGTACACTCTTTTTGTACGGTTGTACGAATTAGATATAAATTCTAGTACGGAATGGCACATTTCACTACACCGTCAATCGCTATTAGAGTATGTAACGCCAATTCGGTGCCCTTTTTAAAAAAAAACAAAACACGAAATACAATCCATAATTCTATTTTTTCCATTATTCTAATTAGGTTTTTTTTTCAATTAGCGTTAATAGTGGAAGTACAATGCGATGGAAATAGTGTGGCGTACGGACAAGATATTTCCGTATGAAATGGTACTTTTTGAGTTACAAAGGCATAAAAAGACACTTAACATTATTGCGCACACATGTGAATGTGCACTGGATGAAAGAGACGGAAACTCGCCGACTAAAATCACGTTCCCATATATTCGTCCGTCGACCGTGTGAACAGCGCGACGGCGTACGAATTGCCTCATTTTGTATGAGTACACATATTACTGTAGACATCGAAAGGGCGGGTATTTATTATTCAGGACAACCCAAATTACAGTTAGGGATTAATTAGTATATATATTTAAAAAAAAAAAAATCCCGATTAGTGTTAATAACACTATTTTTTTTTTACGTTTTTTATTCCTTTACTCTAATAGCGATTGACGGTGTACTTATGTGAGTTCTGTCCAAATTCGAGTTATTAACGCTAATTGAACAATATTTATATTAGCCTAGAAAAAAATTAGAGTTATTAATTCTATTTTAGGTTCGAGGGTCAAAATTTGGGGACGCCGAACTAACGTTATTAACACTAATAGCGATTCACAGTGTGCACCGTGTGTCGCTATTAGCGTTAATACATTTGTATCCACTTAAAACTTCTTTTTACCGCGCACACATGTCCGATTTTCAGTGGTAGACCGGCAATTGAAAGGTGCGAATCATACCTTTCAATCGCCACGGTCAAAATATGACTGCTGTGCAAAGATAAAATATTGTTTTCAGTTGGAAAAAAATAATTTAAATGCTAATAGCGATAAAATGCTTAGTCATGAAAACGTGCGGTTTTGGCGTTTTGCTTGCTACACCCTACAACCGAAATTGTAACTACCAACGAATTTGTCACAATTGTCCTAAAACTTTTTGTTGCGTAGCGCCAGATTTTATTTTGATTCGATGACGAAGATTCCCGTCGGTCGATACGAAAAATCCTTTAGCATACTAAAATATTAGTGTTGTGTATGGGTAAGCATTTACCGTTCCCGATATGGACCATTTTCCGGTTTCCTGATAATCGATGTATTGGCTCGATATATTGTTATCGGTCTTATCGCCAATAATTAACCGAGAATATCGGGTACTTATCGGCGATAACACCGATAACGATAACAATCGGCGATAAATGTACAGTTCGTACAGATAGATGTACGGCATGTACACTCAGCTGTACGTCTTATTCCCCGGACGCGTAGAAATTACAGTAGCCGCCATGACGTATGTACGGTTTTGATACGGATCCAATATAAATTATATACCTTTCACATCCGACGCCATGGCTTTGTGCTTTTATTGCTTGGGATCCACTGGACACCTGCCACGTGTCAATCTGTCAGCTTTTTTGGCGTAAGCTGCCAAAAGAGCCATTCCGGGATGCCAGCGCTCACACTGGCCGTCTGCTCGTACTTTTTAATTCCAAGTCGTCCGTTCGATTGCGGCGGCGCGCAGAATATTATTTTGCGTCCGTTGTACTTTGTGTCCGCCGTCCTTTTTCCGTTCCATGTTCACCAGTTTTCCTGTAAATTTCGTACGTCGCCGTAAAAATATTTTGTTCAGTTAACCGGCCAACGTTTTCTGTGCTGCGTTTCCCGTAATAATTTCCAGTTAAATAGTTACGTAAAAGATTCGTATACGTGGCACGCCACGCTATATAATGTATACCGTATAATACTGGATTTAATAAGGTAATATAGTATGCGTACTATATATTTGTATAGTTATCGCCGATATGGAATTTGTTGGTCTCTGACCGATATATCGGTTCCTTTGACCGTCCGATATCGGTGTTATCGCGATAAGTTTTTTACCGATACACGACACTATAAAATATGTTCTCATTGGAGTTTCTCCTGACGGGTCGAAGCTCTTTGGTATTGGGAGAGTCACTATCCGACAAAATGTTAGTTGGAACCCGGATACGACAAGCTTCATATTCCCGGATCCAGCAGTTATAAACGACAAAAAGGCACGACCTACCTCGACTTCACTTCTAAGTTCGGCAGAGCAATGCGCCAATCCGTTTTCACTTTTCACTGTCCCAAATTTCGAATAAGTTAACCGACCTTGTACAATCATTGTACGGATAGAGTACGAAACCGCGGCACATACGCTCCCAGACAAACCATTCGACCTTCACTTCTCCGTACGGCATGGCAGGAGCTCCTGGGTTTTTAGTTTTTACCCTGGCGCCAAACTGAGAAATTTACTTCCAATAAAAATTGCGAGAGTCCAAAAAAAACGTCGTCGATGATATATATTATTTTGTTTTTTTTGCAGCCACAAATTCTGCAGTTCTGCACCCAAATAGACTTACACGTGTGCACTGTAGCTATAATCCGAAGTGTGTTTGTTTTTATTGGAGGGATGATTGCCTAGCAAAATTGACGTAATTTTATTTCCGCTACTATTACCGCATAACGACAAGCGAAATTAGGTTATCCGCGTTTTAGTGGAAAAACGTCGTAATTTTTTCCTTTGGCAGCATTAAGCCCCATTTGCGCCCAGAAGTTCGGCTAAGTGGCACAATAAGGACCGAGAATAAGACAAATTAGGCTCAGTGGAACTAAAACGGATGCGCATTTATTGGCCGCTCGATTTTCATAAGATCGAAATCGAACGGTCGTACGGTGCATTCACATTTGTGCATGACCTAAAAAAAAAAAAATGACCTAATTCCTGAACCTTACCTTTTTTCCTTTTTTTCTGCCAGCCCCTGCATAAAAAAGTACACAAAAAAGTACACTGTCATCCTAAAAAATTTGAAACGACGCTTTCGATACAGACACAAAAAAAATGTTCGCGTGACAGTTAGATTACGCACCACGTGGCAATATCGTACTCCTCCAATACAAACCATTTAAAAGCGAAATAACAGCACGCCGACTTTTGTTCTCCCGAAACTCCTCCGCACGACAGGTGTCTTCTCCGTACATTGTACATCAGGTCGTAAATCTTCAATTCCCAACAGCAACGCATCCGTACATCATTTTCACCTTAAATCGCGTCATATCTCCGTATATCCTATTTCACCTTTTATGCCGTTCCCCGGATAAACCCACGACACAGTCCGTACAGTACGGCCGTCCTTTCCCATCTACAAAAATAATACAAATAGGGAGTCGGCGGACAGAGTTTCAAAAATCAGAAAAAGTGACAACCGCCAAACTTCAAACTTAAAAAAGGAAAAAGTATTAAAAAAAATACGAAAAATCGCAAATCTTTTTCAGATTATCAACTGCCGCGAGCCGTTTGAAAAATTAAAATTACGACTTTTTCAAATTCGCAAATTCGACGTTGAAAACCTCAAAGCGTGGAGAGATAACATTGTACGGTACGATTTGTTACGAATGGCTGCCCAAAAAACGTTCGTCTTGTGGCTGCTAGTGGCCGCGATTTGCGGAGTTGTCCACGTGGCAGCACAAGCTACCGAGACACATTTGGCAGTAGAAGACAAGGAAGGACACGTGGCAGGGATGGAAGAATGGAGTCAAGTGGAAACACTAAAAAGTTAGTTATTGTGGGAGGGTCGAGAAGGAGAGAGGGAGAGGGAGAGAGGGGGAGAGAGGGAGAGAGGGAGAGAGGGAGAGAAGGAGAGAGGGAGAAGGAAAGAGGGAGAGAGAGGGAAAGAGGGAGAGGGAGAAGGAGAGGAAGAAGGAGAGGGAGAAGTAGAGGAGAAAGAGACGGAGAGAGAAGGAGAAGGAGAGAGAGAGAAAGGGAGACGGAGAGAGAGGGAGAGGGAGAGAGAGAGAGAAAGAAAAAATAGAACTTGAATCCCATCTATTATGTTTCATAACATAAAGTTTTAATGAAATTTTTGATAGAGCGACATTGTTAAGTCATATATCGTAATCAACCTTCATTACTATTTTAGTCCTAAATCCGTTCTAAAAATAACTTTGTATTATTATTATTATTATGTGGCGTTTTTACTTTCTTATCGATTCATTTTCTTTGTTGTTAATAGCATTTTAGCACCAAATCATCACTCTTCTATTTACGATCCATAACGATCCGCACCACAACTCCGTAAAATCTATATAAACTAGACTCCATACTAAATTAAACACCATAGGAAATTAAATTTCGTTTTTAGCTAAACTACAATTTTGAAATAAACATTATTCCATACTAAACTCTGTGTGCGTTTTCCTGATGCGCAGATCTCCGAGGCGGCGTTCGTCGTCTTCTAGCGTGCACTTGCACCTACAGATGGCAGAGGGGGGACACGTGTCAGTCCGTGGTGGCAAAGTTCTGCGGGATGAGAGGGGGTGCCACGTGGCAGGGCTGTTTGGGTGCGAAAGCCGGATACTGCATTGGGACGGGCGCCAATTGGCGAGTCAACACTCCCATATGCGTCAAAACTTGCATGGCGAGTGGGAACAAAAAGGTGGCGGGATGTGTTTGACGCAAGGAAATGTTGGCATGGAAATGGGTTTAATTTTTGGGTTTTTATGTTTTGGAGTAGTGCTATGGATGTGTCAATTATTTAGTAAAATTTGGGTTTTAAAAAATCGGGACTTGTTTGCATGGAAGAGGGTTTAGTTCTTGGGTTTTATGTTTTGGAGTAGTGCTATGGATTTTTAAAATATGGATATTCGATAAATTTGGTTTTAAAAGTAGGAATAAGTTGCATTTAGAAATCAGAGTTTTAGACTAAGTTAGAAATTTTAGATTTTGTTTGCATGGAAGAGGAAGATTTGGTTTTATGTTTTGAAATTATGATATGGAGCGGTAGAGAATTCGATAGGTGTAGATTTTAATATTAATGATATTATGATGTAGTTATGTACATGTTAGGCTTTAGAAATAAAGAAGGTTTTTTTTTAAGGCGTAGAGTGTTGAAGAGAAGATTATATTGAAAGAAAGAATGTATATGTAAGTGAGAGAAAAAAATCGAAAAGTAGTTTTAGACGGTCGAAGAAACCATTTTTAAATGGTGGAATTTTTTGCGTTTGTCGTTCGAAAATTTTGTACTCTAGTTTTAAGGAATTAATATTATTTTTTTGAGTCAAGGTATGGAATTTTTGTAGCATGATTAAGTTCTCTTTTCCACCTTCTAGGAAGGATAAGGAGGTGAATGAGTAGGGAGGAGAGGGAAGGGAGTGGGAGTAGAGGGAAGCAGTGGGAGAAATAAAGTGACTGAAATAACATAAAAAGAAGGAAAGCGGGAGAGAGGAGTGGATAGGACGAGGCAGTGGGAGGGGGAGGGTAGACAAAGTAAAAGAAGGGAGTGGAAAATGGTGTGATTGACAAGGATTTGCCAATTTCGACAAAATTTTGACATGTTTTGAAGTACTCTTGTCAAGAAGTCTTCAAATTCCTTCTAATTGCCGATCAAATGTCACGTTACCTTTACAAAATTTTATTAGTTTTTCGCAGCCCTCAATGGGTTTTTACCCAATCTGATCTGAACCTTTTAATCTCATCCAATCTCGACAAAATTTGAATTATAAAAGAATTGTTTATAGAGAAAACTTTGTCGAAATTGGAAAATCCGGTCAGAAAAAATAACAAAAATTTGTCGAAATTGAAAAATCCTGGTCAAAAAATTGGCAATATTTTTCGAAATTGGGAAATCGTGGTCAAAATGATGGCAATATTTGTCGAAACTGGAAAATCCTGGTAAAAAAAATGGTAATATTTGTCGAAACTGGAAAGTCTTTGTAAAAAATTGGATTCTTGGTGCGAAAAATGACAATATTTGTCGAAATTGGAAAATCCTGGTCTTGTCGAAATTAGAAAATCCTCGTCAAAAAAATGGCAATATTTGTCGAAATTAGAAAATCCTCGTCAAAATAAATGGCAATAATTGTCGAAATTGGGAAATCTTCGTAAAAAAAATGGCAATATTTTTCGAATGTGGGAAATTCTCGTAAAAAAAATAACATTTTTTGTTGAAATTGGAAAATCCTGGTCAAAAAAAATGGAAATATTTGTCGAAATTGGAAAATCCTGGTAAAAAAAAATGGCAACAATTGTCGAAATTGGGAAATCCTGGTCAAAAAAAATGGCAATAATTGTCGAAATTGGGAAATCCTGGTCAAAAAACATGGCAATATTTGTCGAGATTGGAACATCCTGGTTAAGAAAATGTCAATATTTGTCAAAATTGGGAAATTCTGGTCAAGAAAAATCGAAATATTTGTCGGAATTGGGAAATCCTGGTAAAAAAAAATGGCAATAATTGTCGAAATTGGGAAATCTTCGTCAAGAAAAATGGCAATATTTGTCGAGATTGGGAAATCCTGGTAAAAAAAATGGCAATAATTGTCGAAATTGGGAAATCCTGGTCAAGAAAAATGGCAATAATTGTCGAGATTGGAAAATCATGGTAAAAAAAAATGGCAATATTTGTCGAAATTGGGAAATCTTGGTCAAGAAAAATGGCAATATTTGTCGAGATTGGAAAATCCTCGTAAAAAAAAATGGCAATAATTGTCGAGATTGGAAAATCCTCGTAATAAAAAATGGCAATATTTGTCAAAATTGGGAAATCCTGGTCAAGAAAAATGGAAATATTTGTCGAAATTGGGAAATCCTGGTCAAGAAAAAATGGCAATAATTGTCGAAATTGGGAAATCCTGGTCAAGAAAAATGGAAATATTTGTCGAAATTGGGAAATCCTGGTAAAAAAAAATGGCAATATTTGTCGAAATTGGGAAATCCTGGTCAAGAAAAATGGCAATATTTGTCGAAATTGGAAAATCCTGGTCAAGAAAAATGGCAATATTTGTCGAAATTGGGAAATCCTGGTAAAAAAAAATGGCAATAATTGTCGAAATTGGGAAATCCTGGTAAAAAAAAATACCAATATTTGTTGAAATTGGAAAACATTGGTAAAAAAGAGAGGCAATATTGTCAAAATTGGGAAACATTGGTCAAAAGAAAATTGCAATAATATTGGGAAATTTTGGTAAAACAAAATGGCAATAATTGTCGAAATTGGGAAATTTTGGTTAAAAAAATATTTGTCGAGATTGGGAAATCCTTGTCAAAAAAAATGGTAATATTTGTCGAGATTGGAAAACATTGGTCAAAAAAAATAGTTATATTTGTCAAAATTGGGAAATTTTGTTTAAAAAAAAATGGCAATATTTGTCGAAATTAGGAAATCCTGGTCCAATTCGTTGCAACATCTTAGCGAAAGTGGTTGTGATCAATCTAAATTTCTACTTTTGATAAGTTTTGTCATTTAGCTTGTCACAACTGCTTTTAAAGGGTTAAAAACTATTTAAAAAATAAAAAGTAGTACCTGTACTAGGCAACCTCTTGCCATTTTAGTACATTTAGGTTTTGTTTTGTATGGAAATGTCAAACTTTAGCCGATTGGGTCCAAATTGATTATTTCTTTCTTGAATCAAAATAAAACCTTTGTCGAGGTTGAACGAGATTTCGTATACATTATTTTAATAATGTCACTTAATTAACGTTTTCTTCATTAAAGTTTTCTTAAATTTGATTATGGATATAAACCATATGAGAGTGAATTTAATCTAGCTCAATTATATATATATAAGGAAACGTGGCAGGGCTGGAAGAATGGAGGCAAGTGGAAACACAAAAAAATAAAGGTGCGTGTGTGAGAGAGAGAGGGGTCGAGAGAGAGGGAGAGAGGAGAGAGGGAAAGAAGGAGAGAGATAGGGAGGAAGAGGGAGAGAGGGGTCGAGAGAGAGAGGGAGAGAGGTAGGGAGGAAGAGGGAGAGAGGGAGAGAGAAAAAGAGTGGGAGAGAGAGGGAGATAAGGCGAGAGGGAGAGAGAGGAAGAGGGAGAGAGAGTGGGAGAGAGAGAGGCGAAGAGAGGGAGAGGGGAGAGAGGAAGAGAGGGAGAAAGGGAGAGGGGGAGAGAGGAAGAGAGGGAGAGAGGGAGAGAGATCGAAAGAGGGAGAGGGAGAGGGAGTGGGAGAGGGAGAGGAGAGAGAAAGGGAGACGGAGAGAGGGAGAGGGAGAGAGAGAAAAATAGAACTTGAATCCCATCTATTATGTTTCATAATGATGAAGTTGTTATGAACTTTTTGAAAGAGCAAAAGTACATTGTTATCTCATGATACCCAACCTTCACTAGTGTTTTATTTATTTATTTATTTTATTATTATTATTATTATTATCATTGTTATCATTGTTATCAGTGTTATCATTGTTATCATTGTTATCATTGTTATCATTGTTATCATTGTTATCATTGTTATCATTGTTATCATTGTTATCATTATTATCATTATTATCATTATTATTATTATTATTATTATTATGTGGCGTTATTACTTTCTTACCAATTCATTTTTCATTGTTGTTAATAGTATTTTCGCACCTAATCATCACACTTCTATTTACTACGATCCGTAAAACCCAACTCCGTAACCTCTATGTAAACTAGACTCCGTTCTAATTTGAACACTGTTTGAAATTAAACTTCCTTTTCAGCTGAACTCCGTTTTAAACTAAATATTATTCCATACTAAACTCCATGTGCGTTTTCTTGGTTTTCAGATCTCCGAGGCGGCATTTGTCGTCTTTTAGCGTGCGCTTGCACCTACAGATAGCAGGCGGGAGACACGTGTCAGTCAGTGGTGGCAAAGTTCTGCGGGATGAGAGGGGGTGCCACGTGGCAAAGCTGTTTGGGAGCGAGTGCCGGATACTGTATTGGGACGGGCGCCAATTGGCGAGTCAACACTCCCATATGCGTCAAAACTTGCATGGCGAGTGGGAACAAAAACGAGGCGGGATGCGTTTGACGCATGGAAATGTTGGCATGGAAGAGGGTTTAGTTTTTGGGGTTTTGTGTTTTGGAGTAGTGTTATGGATGTGTAAATTATTTAATAGGATTAAAAAAAGGAAATAATTATGCTTAGAACTTAGAATGGGGACTTGTTTGCATGGAAGAGGGTTTAGTTTTTGGGTTTTATGTTTTGGAGTAGTGTTATGGATTTGTAAAATATGGATATTCGATAAAGTTTTTAAATTAGGAATTAGTTGCATTTAGAAGTTAGAGTTTTAGACTAAGTTATAAATTTTAGATTTTGTTTGCATGGAAGAGGAAGATTTGGTTTCCATGTTTTGAAATTATGATATGGAGCGGTAGAGAATTCGATAGGTGTAGATTTTAAAAATAATGATATTATAATGTAGTTATGTCCATGTTAGGTTTGAGAAATAAGGAAGGTTTTTTTTTAAGGTGTAGAGTGTTGAAGAGAAGATTGTTTTGAAGGAAAGAATGTATATGTAAGTGAGAAAAAAAAGTCGAAAAAAGTCGAAAACTAGTTTAGATGGAGGAAGAAACCATTTTTAAATGGTGGAATTTTTGGCGTTTGTTGTTCAAAAATTTTGTACTCCAGTTTTGGGGAATTAATATTATTTTTTTAATTAAAGGTATGGAATTTTTGTAACATGATTAAGGTTTTCTTTTAAGAGGTGAATGAGTAGGGGGGAGAGGAAGGGAGTGGGAGGAAAGGGAAGCAGTGAGAGAAATAAAGTGATTGAAATTGCAGAAAAAAGGAAAGCGAGAGAGAGGAGTGGATAGGACGAGGCAGGGGGAGGGGGAGGGTAGACAAAAAAAAAGGAGAAAGGAGTGGGAAATGGTGTGGTTGACAAGGATTTTCCAATTTCGGCAAAAAATTGACATTTTTTTAAGTTTTCTTGTCAAGAAGTCCTCAGATTCCTTAATTGCCGAACAAATGTCGGTTTATCTTTACAAAATTTTATCAATTTTTCGCAGTCCTCAATTGGGTTTTTACCCAATCTGAGTTTTTACTTCTCATCTCAACTGAATTTGAAATGTTAACCGGAATGTAAAAAAATCGTTTAATTAGCAAAAAATTGTCGAAATTGGAAAATTCTGGTCAAAATAAATGTTTAATTTTTTGTGGAAATTGAAAAATGCCGGTCCAATTCGTTGCAAACTGAAAAAGTGGTTGTGATTAATCAAAATTGCTACTTTTGATAATTTTTGTCATTTAGCTTGCCACAACTGCTTTTAAACAGTTAAAAATGTCGGGAAAAAAAAAGGTAACAGTACCACGGAACCTCCCGCGATTTTCGTACATTTTGGTTTTGTTTTGGATAGAAATGTCGAACTTTAGAAATTTGGGTCGAAATTCATTTTCTTTCTCGAAACAAATTAAAACCTTTGTCGAGGTTGAACGAGATTTTGTACGCATTTTTTAACGTTCACTAAATTAATGTTTTCTTCATTATCGTTTCCTTAAAATTGATTATGGATATAAACCATATGAGAGTGAATAAAATCTAGCTCAATTATATATATATATATATATATATATATATATATATATATATATATATATATATATATATATATATATATATATATATATATATGTGTGTGTATACGCATATATATATAAAAAACATTTAGGTCTTGACTTGAAGTTGCTGACCTGCTGAGAGGTACACACCGTAGAGTAGAAATTAGAGTAAGGAATTCTGAAATTATAACCGTGGGGTTTAATGCATAGATGTCTCATGCGCATAAAACGCACGCATGAAACGCCAAAAAAATAACGAATATGCGCATGAAACAAAATCATTTTTTTTTAAATGCGTTGACTTTTGTTGACTTCATACTAAAAATAAAAATCAAAAAATATAAAAAAATTAATAAATGACTAAAAATACGATGACAAAATCAAAATTTCAGAGTTCTAAACGAAAACCAGCGACGATACTGTCTCTTCGCTGGACTCTGAACGGGCAACCATCGATCAGACTGTCTCGTCGCCAGCGATCAGACTGTCGCTGGACTCTGAACCGGCAACCAGCGATGAGACTGTCTGTTGCCTCGGCGCTGAACTCGTCGCCAGCGCCAAGGCAGCGAAAGCCCTGTCAGCACCGGCGTCTTCCCGGCGCCATGCCGGCACTTTCCCCTATTGCAACATGTTAACATTCAAAAATTTACAATTGAAGAAAAAATAACCACTTTTGAATGTCAAAATTGAATAATGTCAAAATCACAATTGAAAAGAAAAAATCCATTTCTGTATGTCAACATTTAATAATGATGAATTCAGAATTGAAGCAAAAAAGTAACCATTTTTGTATGTCAACATTGAATAATGACAAAATCATAATTGAAAAAAAAATCCAAAGAAAAAAATCCATTTTTGTATATGAACATCAAATAATGACACATCCACAATTGAAGCAAAAAAAAAAACCATTTTTGTAATCATGGGAGGGAAATAACTTAGTTTACACATAGAAAGTAACTAATTGACAACCTCGAATAGGGTTATTTCCTCTATCACTCTAGATCTAGTTCATCCATGTCTTCGTCAGCATCCTCTTCCACTATCTCCCCTTCCTCTTCCTCCCATGCTATCATAGACTCCTCATAGCTGACATCCCTAGTTTCATGTGCTAATCTGAGATTACTAAAGACCCACACTAAGTCATTGGCCCCTTTAGCTGTCAGCCTGTTCCGTTTTTTAGAGTGAATATGGTCATAAGTTGACCAATTCCTCTCGCATGAGCTAGCAACCGAGCATTGAGCAAGGAACCTAATTGCCACCTTCTGTAAAATAGGGGTGACAACCCCAAACTGTTGCCACCACTTCCTCCGTGGCATCTTCTTCGCACAAGTTTTTGTTACCTCCCTCCCAAAAATTCCCTCAGAGCCCCTATACTTAGTCAGCTCAATGTATGCTTCAGCTTGATCATCCACATTTGCTAACATCCTCTCAAGCATTTTCTGGAAGCCTTCCATGACTTTCAAATTTGAATGTTGCCCATAGGCAACACTTTGGTACTCGGGATCGATTACGAAGCCGGCTGCATACATGGGGCTATATGCCATCTCCCATATTTCTTCAACTCCTCCAAAATCTGCATTCCTTCGTAATTTCCCACTCTTCCATTGTTGGATATATTATGCAAGAATTGACCGATCATGTAGAACCCATGATAAACCTTCCCCACATTTGGTGCCCCTTTGTCACACTCCCGCATCAGTCGTACCACAGGCTCTGAAACTGTCACTGCCTCCCCCACTCTCATCCAAAACTCTGAGCTCAAAATGTGGCCCTTGATTTTGGCCCCCTCGGACTTGTAAGCAGCCTTGCCAATCCACTGCTTATAGCCATCATCAAACATTAAGCGCTTGAGGCTGTCCTTCATCTCTAAAAACCCCTGGAACATGATAAAATTTGTAGCAAACCGGGTCTCTCCAGGTTTCAAAAGCCTAAGTGTAGAGATGTTGTAGAAGATGGCTGCACTCATGTTATGGTTTGTGACAAATTTCAACACCTCCGGTTTGTGACAAATTTCAACACCTCCTTTGCCTCTCGGACATGTGTTGAAATAAAAGCAAGCTTGCCTCAATCCTCCAACATCAAGTCTAAGATGTGGGCAGAGCATGGCGTCCACGTGAGGGTTGGGTACTTCCTCATGAGCAACAAGGCAACTGCCTTGTTCACAGGAGCAAAATCTGTAACAATTTGCACTACATGCTCCACTCCCACCGCAAGAACTCCCTTCTCCAACACTCCACAAACGTATTCGGCATCCTTGTAGTGCCTACTAGTATCTTCGGCCATGAGAAACATGTCACCTTTTGGGGTGACAGCTAAAATGTTAAGAAGAGGTGTTTGGTCAATAGTTGTCCAACCGTCTGATGTGACAGAGGCTCCAGTGACTTTCAATGTCTCCATGTAACTCTCCAAATCATTAGTGATCATCGTCTTGGTCTCAGCCAAAAGTCTCGTTCTCATGGCATTTCGGTGCGGTAACTTATAAGACTCCCTTATCTCCCCAGTCTGCTTCACTGCTGCCTTGAAATAGGGGTCATCCAATAGAGTGAATGGCAAGCCATTGGCAAAAAAAGCTTTAGCCCATGCTGCATCTACCTCTTTCTGATTATACTTATTAAAACAACTTTTTATTTTCATCTGTACTCCTTGTACCTTATCCAAAGACCTTGTAAGACTTCCACTTCCAGTAAGTTGATCTAAAACGGATATAATACGTTTTTTAGAACCTTGAGAAGCCTTGTCTGTTTCCACAACACGTAGCTCTGCCTTTACCTCAGTTGCCTTTACCTCATTTGGACATAAATTGTAGGTCCTAATGCCTCCACTCTTCACATTTCCAAGAAGGTGGTTTCTAATCCGAGTGGCTTGTCCATTATACTCGAAGTTACAGTAAATGCAAATGCACAATTTGTTGTCCGCGAGCTGCCCACCCTTCGGTGCCTTAACATGGTCCCACTCTGATCCTCGAGGCCTAGGCATGGCTGCTTCTAAAGAAGTTCGTGGAAGCTTGCTTGAAGTACGACTTCAATGAAGCTTTCAATGGCGGATTCAATGTCGGCTTGGATGAACTGTACAAATTTCTTTCAAAACACTGCGAAATTTCCGTACATTAAAACCGTAATGTACAAATTTCTTTCAAACTGCGCACGAAGTTTCCGTACATTATAACCGTAACGTACAAATTTCTTTCAAACTTCGCGCGTGCAAATGAATAGTCTATTTTTTTAAATTTTTGTACATTATAAATGTACGGTTCATCCGTACGTTTAAACCGTACGAAAAGTATATGCATTTAACGAAAGATTCAAAATCAAAAAAAAAAACGAAATTTCGTAAAAATGTCAAAATCCGTACGAATGAGACATCTATGGTTTAATGAAAGGTTATTTAATTGTCGTTTAGTCACAAGCGACATAGGCAATTGTTGACCGTTTAATAAATTAGTGTTATTAGCAGAAAAACATTATTATTTATGTTATTTTTACTTAAGAGGCCAAAAATAAACTACCCCGCCTATCGTTATTAGCGTGGAGTAAAAATTAGTCTTAGCGCCAATTCACTGTTATTAACCCTAATTTGTGTATAGTCGTCTAAATAAAAAAAATAACGTTAACATTAAATTTGGCACTTAACGCCAATTTGTGCGTCTACTTTGTATCTTGTACGGTAGGTTGACATCAACACTATTTCAAGTGTAAATGTCTACCCTAATTTTATTTCAAGATTTCCAAAGATGGTGGTGGAAAATGTTTTGTAAAAGGAAATTTACCATTATGTTTTTTCTCCTAAGTCTTTACGTCCACTTTATTCTGTTGTCTAATGTTTACTTTTCGTACTTCACTTGTCCGCAATCTCGTCATTGTCATCCGTACTAATCCCAGTTATTACATTCATTATTCATTATTACAGTGACCTTGTTTTTTTTATGATCTCCGTCAAATTCTTTTATAAAATTGAAGCCAGAATTGAAGACAAGCTTTAAGGAAAAGATTATACTATTTGTTGTATAAGTTATGTGAATGTTCTATGTTTTATTTTCGATTTGTTAAAGGGAATTGCTAATCGCAGAGACGATTTTTGCTGCGCGCAGGTACACCGCGCATCGTTATTAGTGTCAACGACACTAATTTGGGTTCTTAAAATTTTGATTTTTTTCCCAAAATAGTATACATGATTTTAATTTTTCCTTGACTATAATTGAGGTTCCGTACAAATTAGCGTCAAGACCGAAAGTACAATAATGTATAATTAGTATGGTGTACGGATGATGTCAGACGATACATATTTGTACCTTTTTACTTTAAAATATTTAAAATAAATTATAAATCATACGCGCATGCATATGAACGTGCGCTGAAAAAATGGGTTCAATCTCGTCGCCAAAAACCTCTTTCGCACACGATCTTCTATAATCGCCTGTTCTGCAGTGTGAACGTAAAATATATTCGCATGTGCGAAGTCATGATGTTACAGTTAAAGCAGTGAACTGTTTTTATTTTACACGTTCACGTAAACCGTCTTAAAACTGCGTACTCTTGGTTCATGTGATTTTTTACTGTTCAGTTTATATAAACACTATAACATGTATTTTGTCCAATTAGCGTCAATATGTACTCTATTTCGGCACAACAAACGAATACATCGTAAATGTTTATTCTAATATGGTGTCTATGGGTGATTTCACTCCAAATTAGAATTAATGTATATGTTAATGAGGGGTCGAAGTGACAATGAACCACAAATTACAATTAATTAATTAAAATAATTAGAATAAAAAACAACATTTGGCGTTGATGATATTTGGGACGGCTTAACGCCAAATGCGGATAATCCACAGAAAAATGGATCCCTTGTTGAACGAATCTCATCCATCCATTTATTTTTTGTTTTTTTAGGGATCTGACGCTGCGTCGTCATTTTGTCAAACGAACACATTCTCATTCGTTTCATGAAGAAGCAGCGAAAATACCGCCGCCACCTTCGTTTCATTTCCATGGATTCGAGGTCGCATGTGGCGGCTCCTTGTCCCTCTGCATATGGCGCGTCACTCCATTTACCTTTCATTGCCTCAGCCCCTCTTTCACGCTCCCTTTTTTTCCGAACCTACCTATGCTCATCTCCCTCTTTTAATTTTGAAAGTTTTTTAAAATGTGCTCTTTCTCGTTTATGCCCTCTCCCTTCACCTCTCTCTCTCCCTCTCAATCTATCTTCATTCCCTCTCCCTTTCCCTCTCCCTCCCCCATCCCTCTCCCTCTCTCTTTCCCTCTCCTTTCTCTACTCTCACATTCCCTCTCCCTTTCCTTTTACCTCCCATTCTCACCCTCTCGATCTGCCGCACTATCTCCCTTCCCCTATTCCTCTCCCTCTCCCCACTCCCTCGATCTGCCACATTATCTCCGTCCCACTCTCTCTCTCCCTCTCCCCTTCTTCGATCTGCCTCAATCTCTCCCTCTCCCTCTCCCTTTTACCCTCTCTTTCCCTCTCCCTCCCCTCTCCCTCTCCCTCTCTCTTTCCCTCTCCCTTCCCTACTCTCTTACATTTCATCTCCCTTTCCCTTACTCTCTCTTTCTCACTTTCTCGATCTGCCGGTGTATCTCCCTTCATTTATTCCTCTCCCTCTCCCCATTCCCTCCATCTGCCTCTGTCTCTCCCTCTCCCTTTTTCTCTCCCTTCCCCTCTCCCTTTCCCTTTCACCCTTACAATCTGTCGCACTCTCATCCATTATCTCATACTCTCCCTCTCCCTCACCCTCTCAGGCTGCCACCTCTCCCACTCCCTCATCCTCTCCCTTTCACTCTATCTCCCCCGTTGAAATTGTTGTACTTTATAACCCTCGATCTCCCTCTTCCTCTCCCATTTCCTTTTCCCTAAACTCAAAATCATGTGTTTTCTCCTTCGCTTTCGCCCTCTCCCATTTACTCCCCTCTTCCCCTCTCCCGTTTACTCCCTCATTAAAATTACAAATTAATGTCATTAATTTTTATAACTAACTCCATTGTTATATTTTTTTCTCTGTTGTAGGCACGGGATTATATTCAGTTAGTTGATTGTGATGGAGGAACAAATGCACAGATTATGGGAATGTCATGGAGTTATATTTACTCCATTTAATATAAGTACTTCCAAACACATGTTTACATGAGTTAGAGGAGGTTATTAGAATATCATTTGTTACAAAGGATAATTTTTATAGCTGATGTACATTTCGTTCATGTAGACTAATATTTTATTTAATTTTGAAAAATAGGTTGGTTGTACATATTGTAGTTTTTTTACGGTGAACCTCTTTGTCATTCTTAGGCGAAAAGGATTGAATTTATTTCCAAGTGTATTAATGTCATGTTTTTTAAATTGTAATTCATTTTTATGTTGTTGCAATGACAGGTGCTGTGATTTTAATTCTACATGTTTTGTAAATGTTAAGTGATACACTTGATGAAGTGCGTGGTCATTGTTAATTATTTTCGTTGTCACACATGTGATTGTTTTTCACACTTTTATTTTTGGAATATGTCACATTATTTTCATTTTATTTTTTATTTTATCTCAGTCAATCTCCTTTTTTTTCTCTGTCTCTCTCTCCCTTATGGTACTCAGCGACGAAACTGTCTCGTCACTGAATGGTATTTTTTTTTATTCTGCCAGTCAACGACGAGAATTCCTCGGTGCTGAATGGCACGTTTCATTTTTCACCATTCAGCACAAACACTGAGTCAAATGAAGGTCTTATGGTACTCAGCGACGAGACAGTCTCGTCGCGACGAGACTATCTCGTCGCTGAATGGTATGTTTTTCTATCTTGCCAGTCAACAATGACAATTCCTCGGTGCTGAACGTCATGCTTCATTTTTCACCATTCAGCAAAAACACAGTCAAAACAAGGTCTTTAGGTACTCACGGATGACAAAGTCTCGTGGCGACGAGACTATCTCGTCGCAGAATGGTATTTTTTTTTAATTATGCCAGACAATCACGAGAATTCCTCAGTGCTGAACGGCATGCTTCATTTTTCACCATTCAGCACAAACACTAAGTCAAAACAACATCTTTAGGTACGAGCGACGACAAAGTCTCGTCGCGACGAGACTATTTCGTCGCTGAATGGTATTTTTTTTTAATTATGCCAGACAATCACGAGATTTCTTCAGTGTTGAATGGCATGTTGTATTTTTCACAATTCTGCACAAACAGTGAGTCAAAACAAGGTGTTTAGGTACTCAGCGACGAGAATGTCTCGTCGCTGAATGGGAGAATGATAATCCAAACATAGAAACGATTTTACACCGTCACTACAAATACATTTCATCCATATTTTTGGCCATTCAGGTAGCATAAACAATATGAAAACAACAAAATGAAATAGGGATAGATAATATTCATCGTCAAAGAAAGAAATACAATGTATAGTGCATACTGCAGTAAAAGAAAAGTAAATGTTTTAACCTATAAAAAAAAACCTAAAAATAAATATTACAAAAAAATCCACACTATTAGTAAAAAGATTTGCAAACGGCCCATAATCCATTATACAGCCACTCTTAATTAAACCACTTCCCTAAAAAGTGCCTCATAATCACTGTATTCCTCTAAGTCTTCGTCATGACTGGCTTTATCATCTTGAATGTCGACCTCTCGAAAGAGTTATAGTAAATCGCGTGCGGGAGCCGAAGGAGGTGGCACCTCATCGCCATCGAAATGATTTCGCCATTTCATTATTATGACTTGCAAATCTTGCGTAAGCATGCTCTCCTCCCATTTGCCATCCTTTAATGACAATCCACACTAGATCATTGCCTTTCGTGCCCATCCCATGCCATTTTTGTCTTTCATTTCGTTCACCTCCCGTATCGAATCGCGTGCCAACGTTAAGAAAAAGGCTTTACTCGGTCCAACTAACTTACCAGACCATCTTTGGCCCCTAGGTAAGGACCACTTGTGGCTCTCTACCCTCTTTATCTTCCAATCTTCCCATTTTCTTGACCACACTTCTTTAATTTTAGAAATTACAAATCAATCGGCAGGTTGCACTAAATGCGTTGCACACGGAGGAAAAAATTGGAGTGTAGTTCTCTTTTTGCGTAAAGCGGTGTTTAATTCCTCAGACATATTGTGACCGCCACAATTGTCCACAAATATAACCTTTTCACGCCCATCACGGTCTCCTTGGTATGACCTCGGTTCGGCGATCCATTGTGGGGAGACCGTTTTGTTGTTCCAACCTTTTGGCCCAGTACGGTAACAAACTCCTACAAAAGAAAGTGGGAAAAGATATTGAGTGAGGGAGGGAGAGAGAGGGCGAATAGTGTATGGGAAGAAATCAATATAAACAACATATCACCCCATATTTAATATTTTGGGTGTGGAGTACAAGGGAGAATAAGTGAGACAATAGCGTTAATATTTTTAAGAAAAAAGATTCTTAGGGAAAGAAAAACACCTGGTATGTCATCGTGGATGCCCTTGATCGGGTAATTACGGAGCTTGTTCGCGAATATTAACATAGGAGATTCAATTTGGGCGTTCACTCCGCCCGTGAGTCAAACCATCAAAGTCATCGACTCTCCACCTCCGGCAACATCCGCGTATTTGACCACCTCGTCCCCGCGAAAACCCAACGTCTTTTTGTTATCCATATTTACTACCATGTGGGTTTCGTCCATGTTTTCGACTAGATCCTCGTTGTAGCGACCTATAATCACAATAACACATAAAATTGTAAGTAAAACACAACACAAAAAAGTAAAATGGTTGGGGCAACTACTTTCATTCGCTTATTTGCATTCATAACCTTAGAAAACAAAATTTAGAATAATATATGTAACATGTATTACATCATATAGCAATGAGTTATACAAATGTTCAAAAACCTTACCCGATAAAAATCCTCTTTTTAATTCGCCCATGTGATATGCTACTGTTTTTTCGATGTATTCCTCCTTCTCCGGGCTTAATTGTAATTTTCCTTTCTGAGCCCTCGTCACAATACTGTGTTTTTCGCAAAACCGTTGCGTCCATCGTTTTGTCATTTTCATTTTTATCTCTTTACCCTTATTGTCGACGAATAGTCTCCCATTCTCCTCCTTCATATGTTTAATGATATGAGCAGCCATGGTCCCTACAATGGTTTGTGACATTTTCATACCCGCCTTCTTGAAGCGGTAAAACTCATCCACCAACTCCGAGTGCACTGCTGTGACCCATGGAAACTCCTTCCTCCCCCTACCCGGCAGTGCCTTTGTCACCACCACACTTCTTCTTCCAAATACCGCAGACGACAAAGTATGTTTCGTCTTCCGTATGTCTCTCAATGTCGCAACCCGACCATTCCACCACTGACTTGCTTTTTGGTATTCTGCAACGAAAGGAAAGGAAAAAAAAAACATAAAAGAAATAAAAAATTGTCAGTCCTAATTCACTTAAAAAAATTATATATATCGTAATAAATTTGGTTCAACGACGGCCTGCAATCGTCGCTAAATTCAGCGACCAATGCTGCTCATCGCTGGTTGAAGTATCTGGAGCCATTTCAAGATTCAGCGACGACATTAAACAATTAAGTGAGTGGGTGAAACAAGGGAAGTGATAGAATGGAGTAAGTGTTAGTAAAAAATACATACCAATTACCGTTTTTTTTTTATTCGACAATGCCCGTGTGAGCCTTGTCAATTGCTCTCGATCCGCTCTTATTTGTTCTTGTTGAGCCGCTACTTGTTGAGTGAGTGCCGCGATTATTAAAGGCAAATCTTCTCCTCTCGGAGGTGAAGGAGGCCTAATCAGTGGCGAAACCCTTTGTATTTCCCAAAGGCGAGAGAGTGGCACTCTGACATTGCGACATTTTTGCAATATCGTCGTACGAGCATCTCGGAGAGCAAGTACCTCGGGAGTTACTCGACAAAATTTTAGGGTGTAGTATAGCCGCGGATCCCAAGGATGATGATGACGTAGCAACTCTGGGACATTCACCCAAAACCGTCCTCCCCATGAACAACCCACGTTAACCGGGGATCCGCCGGATCAAATTGCCTTATGTGGGCAAAGGTTGAGCCTCGGTCCTCAAGCGAGATAAACAACCATGTTGGATGTGCGGTGACATCGGGGGGGATGTCGAGAATTTGCGGAAAAGGATTCTCTTCCGGGTTTAGGGGTCGGGGTTCACCATACCTCCAATGTTCCGGCCATTCGGCAACCGGAATATAATGCTCGGGTCGAGGCACGAAGCTGTCCATTTCCTCCCCTCCCGTGGGAGGAGGAAAATACCAATCGGGATACTCAACCGGGTATGGAGGTTGAGGATGCGGAGGAGCCATTACAATGGCTCTCTCCCTATTTGGCGTGGGAGGTGCCCCGAACACGTCGTCGTCATCATCAAATTCCTCCTCACGTTGTTTTTCCTCACTATCCGGGGTTTGTTCGTCCTCGGTGGTGGGATCATCCTCGTTTTTCCACACCACGATGTTGGTGGGTTCCAAACTTTCGGGTTTTGGTTTGTCTTCCGGCGGT
This sequence comes from Zygnema cylindricum, assembly GCA_037447655.1. NCBI lineage: Eukaryota > Viridiplantae > Streptophyta > Zygnematophyceae > Zygnematales > Zygnemataceae > Zygnema > Zygnema cylindricum. Next base: position 56,436 of record JBBHKE010002999.1, on the reverse strand, counting down.
TCTTCACCATCCTCGATGCTCTCGTCGGTATCCGAAGACAAGGGGACGTATAATTCGTCATCGTCATCTTTCACTTTACGCTTACCCTTTGCTATCTCCGTCTTCCTACCTATCTTTCTCCGTGCTTCAATCCCCCCACCTTTCTCGACCGTCGCCTCTTCCCCCACTCCTTCCTCCTCCACGGTCTCACAAAACCCTATTAATTTTTTTTTTATTATCCTTCTTTTTGTACCTAATCTTCCCCTAACCTCACTCGACCCACCCTCTTCAACCGTTGCCTCCTTTCCCTTTCTTTCCTCTCCCAACTCTGTCTTCCCCTCCCTCTCCTCACTCAACAACTTCTCTTCCCTAAAACCCCCACCATTTTCCTCCTCGACGCCCTCATCAAGAAGTATTAATTTTCTTTTAATTTTTTTACATTTTTTTTCTACCTTTTCCCGTGCCTCACTTCCCTCACCCTCTTCTACCGTCGCCTCTATCTCCCCCCCACTTACACCCATAACCGTCTTTCCACCATCCTCATGTAATGGATTTTTTTCTCCCATAATCATATCACTTTCTACCGCCTCCCCCCTCATCACATTTACCGATTCACCCCTTTCTTCCATTCCCTCCTCCGGTAAAACCCCCTCCTTTGCTACCTCGTCCAAATTGGTCTCTTCCCTTCCTCCCCCAACCGGTGTCAATCCTTCCACCTCTACCTCTTCTCTCACCTCCCTTTCATGCTCCCTCCCCTCCGGCGGCACCCTTCCCTCCTCCGGTAAAATCCCCTCCTTTGCTACCTCATCCAAATTGGTCTCTTCCCTTCCTCCCCCAACTGGTGTCAATCCTTCCATCTCTACCTCTTCTGTGCCTCCCTTTCATGCTCCCTCCCCTCCGGCGGCACCCAACCGATTTGTAGCGAAGTGGCCGCCTCCCTTTCTCTCGCTAATTCCTCCGTGGTACCCCTTTCTCCTATCACGGTTTCCGAGACATCTCTTTCCCTCTCTACCCCCCTCGGTGTTTGCCTTTCCCTCGTGGGGCTTTCTCTTCCCACTCCATCCCTTCGTACCTCTTCCCTTTGTACTGTTGGCCGACGTCGTAGACTACGCCGAGGTAATGGAGGGTAGCGACGACGATACGGCAAGACACTACGCTGTCGCCTATACGACTGGCTGCTGCCCTCCATGTAAATTAGCCACACGTGACAAAAAAAAAACGTAAAAGAGGCGGCTACACAAAAGGATGAGAGAATATACGAGTTTGTCTTTAAAATGTCAGGTCGTATGTAAAAATAACACATGAGGTTTTAACGCATTATATGCGTTCGAAATATGCTTACAAATTGTGTTGTTCGCGACGGCACGAAGTTGTCGCTAACCCAATCAATTTGATCATTCCAATAGTGTGACGACGAAACAAAATTAGGAGTTGTCGCGGTTCAGTGCTTAGAAGATTCCAAGAATGGCAACGACGTGCAAATTACACTCACAGACTGCGTGGTCCGCGACAAAGGAAAGTCGTTGTGTCCCTAATTTTTTTGGATAATCCAACGGTGCGACGACGAAAGTGAATAAAAAAAACTCGCGGTTTAATGATTCTGCGATTCCAACAATGGGACAAAGACAAAGCCTCGTCGACCATACGAAGGTTCATACTTATTGTACTAACTAAAAACAAAAAACAAAAAACTAAAATATGCTCGGTATTGTAGTTTGTCATTTTATCATTGTCGCGACGACGAATTGTCGTCGCCAGTTGGATTTCTTCATCCACGCGTCGGCGCTTCAATGTGGCCGCCTGCTAACAATATTATTATGTTAGAACCACAAGCGACGACACGCTGTCGTCGGTGTTTCACGACGGTGTAGGAGGATCTAACATAGTAACATTAAGAAAATGTGGTCGGGGCGTGGAAAAAATAAATAAAAATTCTAACGAACACATAATGGTAGAGATAAATAAAATGCCACAATATAAGCGCATTCTATATTGAGAAACAAAATGTAAGCAGCCGTAAAAAGTCATATAAGGTAAGAATAAAAAGTTAATATTGCTTACTTGTATTATATTCGCCCGTAAAGTGTTCCGAAAACTTCTTCACGGTCCTCGGTATAAGGCACTCCTTTCCGTTTGTATTACAATCCGCAATCATCCAATTGATTACACGAACGCGTGCAACCTTTGTCGACACGTGTTGGAGCTTGCGTCTCACCACCGAGCTGATACCGTGGTCCACACGCGGTGAGTCTGGCGGTGAGTCCGGAGATGAATTTGGGGGTGAGCCGAAATAGGACCCACCGCCTTCCATGAGGGTGTCATCATTTGGTGATCCCATCCCTTCACCTGCCTCTCCGTCCCCCTCATTCTCGTCGCACTCTATCTCCTCCTCAACCGGAGGTGGGAAAAATACAACAGGAGGTCTGGCTTTCGCCGCATAAAAGGTGGTAATGGGCCACATATTTTCTTAAGATAGTCACGACAACTTGTGAAAGATAAATATGAAGCAACAAAAATAAAATGCAACAACGAAGGTAGATGCGAAGGGAGGAAAAGAGTGCCATTGTTGGAGTTAACGACGAGTATATATAGGAGGGGAAGGGAATCTGTTGTGAAAAAAAGGAGGGAAATGCTTGGTAAAAATTTGAACATTCAAAAAATTTAAATCAAATATTTTGTTTGAGTCAAATATTTCCATTTTAAAAACGACACGGTGAGAGCGGGAAAGTTTTAAAATTTGCGTCAGTTTTCAACGTGAGAGTATGCACGTGGTTGACAATAGAAGTTTTTCATTAAAAAGGCATGAGAAAACATGGCAGCTCAGTAAATGTACGGATCTTTCTTGGAAAGGCAGCGGGTAAGACAAACCTGTTTTGATGCATATTAAAAAAAGCCATAATGTTTGCGTGGATAAAAAATAAGACACGTGTAATCTTTGGCGACCAATCACGTGACGTGAATTATTAATTGGTTGGTCGGTATGTACTTTTTGGTTCATTTTAGTGTCAACGTTTACTCTAATACGGAACAACGTTGACGTTAATACAGGTGAGGCGTCTGAAAGATAGACGAGGTAACACCCTTATTACAATTAAGACACATATTAGCATACTTAACTCTAATAAAACCACCCAAAAGGGACGTTATTAGAATACATGAGATACAGACGAACGGAACTACGGCCATACGTCCAAGTTACATGTAGAAACGGCGTGGCGTGTTAACCATTTCCGTAAACGTCAAACCAAAAAAAAAAAAAAACTTTATGTTACGCGGTATATCGTTAACACGTAACCGCCGTAAAATTGTCTGATTGGTACAGATACTCGATTTGACGCCGTCGTACAATTTTTAAGATTGTGTACGATTACATAGATTAATGTGTACAATCGTACGGAGAATATTCCATTTTTGCTGTCCCCAAATTAGCGTTAACGCCGAAATTAGAATAAACCTTTTTTTTCAAATTTTCAAATTCTTAATTAGCGTCAATGACGGTATATTTACTTACACACTATTTAAACTTTGACACTAATAACGATGCGCGGTGTAGTTGTCAGAAATTGTACATTTGAAGTACAATTTTGTACAAGCTACGTACCTTTAATTTCAGATCTGACGGTCAATCCGTCGGACAACTTTGACTGGCGGATTATTGTACCGGCGGTCAAAAAAGTGTCGCGCTTGCAAACGTCGACCGTCATAGAAAAAAAAAATCACACGGCCGGCGCAGGTTTACTGTAACCAAAATGCGGCAGCAAAATATAAATAAAATGGTTGCGCGCAGGTAGTTTACTACATAGTTCAAAAGTAGGCTTTTTTATGGTAGGCCTTTGGTAGGCGCACAAAACTTTGCACAAAACTCGCGCAACGTAGGCATACTGTATTTGTGTGCGTCGTGCACACTCCTTTACGAACGTCCGAATCTGACGTAAGATCAAAGTACAGCGCACGCTGCCGGACGAATTTTTTTAGCGAACTGACACGGCGTAGGATGACATTCCGTGGGAAAAAAGCCGGGAAAAAAAATAAAACGCGGACGGGCAACCAAACAAAATTTTGAAATAATTGCGATGGAGTTAAAATGAGCGCGGTGGAGAGCGGTGAGAGTGCGACGAGAGAGAGTATGGACAGTTTATAGCTTTTTCGGAAAGTTGTTTTGCAGCCACCAACGGGGTTGGTCCGTAGGTTTTGGTAAATTTTTTGGCACTGTGGTATTTTTTTTTTTTATCGTCCGATGGTGTCTGGTTGGTCAATTTGAGGCTTTATTTAGTGTGGCCCTCAAAATTGCAGACGCTAATATGACAGATTGTCCTTTCGTAAATTGTGTTATGGGCTTTTCATGTGATCTTTTTAAATCGCCTACTTTGATCAGAAACCGTCCGATCGTCCAAATCTGACGGTTTAAATAAAAAGTCCCTCAAAACTCACAGAAATAATTTTTTTTGTCCGATTTTTTTTCAAAATTTAGACATGTCTTTTAATTCTCTATCGAACGATGTGCAACTCAACCATGTTCCTATTTTATTTCATTTTGCGGCTAATACAATATGGGTCTTAAGGGCATATTGTATGTTTTGCGTACAATATGCATATTGTATGGGCGTACGGCCACCTACTTTTTAACTATGGTTTACTGCAAAAATGAAATCAACTCGCAAACCGTTACATTGAACTTGGACACATATTAAAGGACGACGTACAACATGTGTAAACTCGCACGAAACCAAATAAACTTCGTACAAAATAAAAATGCGTACCCGACTACCCGCGTATAAATATCGATGAAACTAAAATGACACGTCGTCACGTCCACGGTGGACGTGACAACGAGTTGATTTCATTTTTGCGGCTAACGTGAAGTGATAAACTACACCGCGCATCGTTATTAGTGTCAAAGTTTAAATAGCGTAAAAAAAAAATAGTGTTATTGATTCTAATTTAGTGCCAGAAACGTGGCAGATTATGGTCCACGTCCTTAAATAGAGTTGCTAATTTAATTTCGAAAATCATGTATACTAATTGCGGGAAAAAATCAAGATTTTAAGAACCCAAATTAGAGTTAATAACACTAATAACGATGCGCGGTGTACCTGCGCGCAGCCATTTTATTTATATGTGGCTGCCGCAGTTTGGTTACAGTAAAACTGCGCTGGCCGTGTGATTTTTTTTTTTTTTTATGACGGTCGACGTTTGCAAGCGCGACACTTTTTTAACCGCCGGTACAATAATCCGCCAGTCAAAGTTGTTCGACGGATTGACCGTCAGATCTGAAATTAAAGGTTCGTAGCTTGTACGAAATTGTACTTCAAATGTACAATTTCTGACAACTACCTGCGCGCAGCAAAAATCGTCTCTGCGATTAGCAATTCCCTTGTTAAATAGTTGAAATGTGCGATTTTTTTGGAAAAAGACAAAAAGTTCTAGTTGTTCAAATTGCGCGATTTTTTCCCATTTTCCAGTTTCTACGTATTGTACGTGACTTTTGAAAAAATCGCAAAAAAACGTCTACTGTAAACTGAAACGGACAATTTACGGCAACCTATAGACAAATTACGGTAACTGTACGGTTTAATACAGGAATTATATGGAAGTTGACGAAAAGATACGATGCACGTATCGGTACTTTCTGTTATGTAAACTGAACAGAATGTTCACGGATACGTACGGAATTTTATTGTACATCTACGGACAATTTCAAAAAGAGACGTTGGGCGTCACACTATTTGCGCGCCGTAAGTTCAAAATGTGTACGGACATCTTCTTCAAATTTTTGAAATGAAGCCGCCATGAAAACTTGAACGCGAATCTTGAAGGAAGACGCCATTACTGACGCCACGGCAATATTATTCTGTCAAAAAAGGAGCGTTATCCACAGATTCTGCCGATACTCTGAGAAAAAAGATCGGAAACCAATTGATGTAAATTTTCCGATAAATACCCTGGCTGTGATAGTTATATAAATAATAAAAAAATCCTACCGCTCGTTTAACGGTAGGCGTACAAACTGCGGTACATGTTCAATTCAATTTTTTAACATGTACGAAATTGTACGAACATAAATTCTTTAACGATTTTTACAATTTTTTCAAATCGACCTCTCCAGTTTCTACGTATTGTACGCGCGTTTGAATCGTGCGTAAAATGCGTTTTGAACAACTATGCAAAAAGTGTAAACCGTTATCCCCTACTATACGCCTATTTAATCCGAAAAAGCAGTACAAGGAGCATTTAGTACGAGCTCATAGTACATAGCGTTTCTTGCCCTTTTCCAAATATGAAATATCCGTATAAGGAACATATAGTACGGGCTTACAATATATGGGACTACTTGTCCTTTTCCAAAAAGCCGTAGAAGGAGCGGATACAGTACGGGCTAACAATATTTAATGTTTCGTGTTTTTTCGAAAAAGCCTTATAAGGAGCATACAGTATGGACTCACAGTATATAACGTTTCCATTCCTTTTCGCGCGTGTAAGCTATAGTTTCTGTGTGCTATATTCGACAGCCAATGATTTGGAGCCTATCAGTAAGAAAACTTTTGTTTTTTTCTTTTTTTAAATAATAATAATTATTTGTTTCCTACATTATCTTCTTCATTTGTTGCCACATTCGTTGCTAGTACACCGAATATCGCTAATAGTGTTACTGTTTTTTTCGCCACTTAAAAAATTCTTTTCTCCATCCACACTTGTCGGATTGTTAATCCGACGGTTGCGATTAAAAACTGAGATTCACACCTTCCGATTGGCCCCCCCAATCGAAGATTGGATATGTGTGTATGGTTTAAGTGGCAAAAAAACATCGACACTAATAGCGATCCAAGGTGTCATTTTTTTTTTTTTTTTTGGAAGTCGTCATTTTCTAATCCTACGATGAACTGAATGGCAATTTTTTGGATTTTTCACGTGTGAAGAAAACATTTAAGAGGTCCGTTAAAAGTTCACACCAAAGTTCACGGATTTGCAAATTAAGAAATAGTTCACAAATACAGAAAATAGTAAATTGTGTTATTTAGGGTTTTTTTTTATTAAAATTGTATATTTCCATATGGAAATATGCAAATCAAAATATGAAAATTGAATTCTGTAAATATTTTATCGATTTTGGATGTCCAGTTTCCTTCCTTTCAATATGAGAAAAGGACAATCTCCCTGAAAATTAACCATGATTTTTTGTTCCCAATTTTTTTGACAAATATTCAAAACACTGAAAATAGTCTCAATATAACTTTTTTTGTAAAGGGAATGGACATGTTGTTGCTTACGTCATCGAAATAAATGTTTATTAGAATAATGAAATAACCAAACCCTAAAAAACCCTTGTAGACCTTGTCGTACAATAGTTGTACAATAAGGTCTACAAGGTGACACCTGTCATATCGGAAGCCATGGTTCCTCCTCCCATCTTCTCCGGTATCAAATAATGTGGCGCCACGTGGCACCGCGTGACGCTATATCCGTATGCCGCCGAAAAGCTCACTTCGCGTGGCGGCTATAATGCCGGCCGTCCGATCAAAACATATTTTACACGGTTCAGATTCGCGTACATGCAGAAATTGCTCATTTTGGTTAGTCTGCTGTTAATTAGCTAATTCGTTAATGTTTATATATTTATGAAACCCGTCACATGTATCGTTTCGTAACGCCTTAATTGTTAAGGCGTTAGGCTACAAAGAATATAGAGGTCACAGGTTCAAATCTAGACCTAGGCATCATTTTATCCAAAATACCCTTATCTGCAAAAACTGCCACTTTCTAAATATGGCGGCAGCCATGGCGCGCCTTTGATCCTCACTCTCTTTCTTTAAAACAAAACTAAAATAGGGAAGTGAACTATTAATTACCTCTTTTCAACACTCCCCTTAATTCCTAGTCACTTTTCAATTTTAATCCACAGTTTTCTCTGCAATAAATCAACTTAGGGGAAGGCACTGCTTTTGTCATCATGTCTGCAATCATTTCTCTATCAGTTTTATGAACCAGTTTAATAATTTTATTTTCTACCTTCTCTCTGACAAAGCTTAGTCTAATATCCATATGCTTAGCTTTGAAGTGATGTTTCGGATTATCTGCAATAGAGATGGCAGCTTGATTATCACAAAAAACATTTTGAGTTCCAGACTTCATGAACCCAAGTTCTTCAAGAAGAGATTTAACCCACATTAATTTTTTGGTGGCAGCACATGAAGCCGTGTATTCAGCCTCCATAGTTGACTGAGCAACTACTTTTTGTTGCTTGCTACTCCAACAACATGCACCGGATCCAATTTGCAACACATGCAATCGTACACCTCTTTAAAGGCACATCTCCATAACTGGCATCACTCCAAGTGGTGATGTCAGTGTGCTCCCCTCCCAAATGTAACCATAATTCCCTTGTCACCAGGTACCTCATCACCCTTTTGGCAGCCTCCCAATCTCTCTTTCTTGGTTCATTTAGACTTCTACTAAAGACACCTATAGCTGCAGCTATATCCGGACGGGTACAGTTCATAAAATAAATTAAACTGCCTACAATCTGTTGATAAGGGATATTTTCCATAAATTTTCTTTCTATCTCATCCATCTCATCATTAATGATCAATATTCCTCTCTCTTCACTCCCCTCAGACACTTTCTTCAAATCCATAGGAGGAGTACATTCGTTTGCTTTTTCCATCTGAAATTTTTCTAGCATATTACCGATTGCTTCTTTTTTAGTGAGTCTTATAATTATATTCCCTCTAATCTCTCTCCATCTGAATTCCCAAAATGTACTTTGCTTCGCCGAGATCTTTCATATCAAAATTGCTTCTAAGATCCTGTTTTATTTTGTTAATTTTATCTAAGGACTTGCTTAACACCAACAAATCATCCACATAAATAGTAATAAATATCACTCCATTCTCATCCTCAAATAAATATATAGAGTGATCTGAACTAATTTTGATATACCCCAAACGGTTCAGAAATTCGTCTAGCTTTATATTCCACTGTCGCGGGGCTTGCTTAAGCCCATAGAGTGATTTTATCAGTTTGCAAACTTTGCTTTCTTCCCCACTTTCCACGAATCCTTCCGGTTGCCTCATGTAAATTTCTTCTTCCAACTCTCCGTGCAAAAAGGTCATTTTAATATCCATCTGGTGGATTTCCATATCCTCCGCTGCGGCTATACTTAAAAGGATTCTAACAGAAGGAAATCTGACTACAGGTGCAAAGGTTTCTTCGTAGTCTATCCCTTCTTTCTGAGTATAACCTTTTGCAACTAACCTAACTTTGTACCTCTCAATGGTATTATCCGGGTTTAAAATAAGTTTAAACACCCACTTACATCCGATCGGTTTTCGGTCCGGTGTACAATCTACCAACTCCCATGTATTGGCTTCCTTGATAGAGGCCATTTCTTCATTTATAGCTGTGATCCACCAGCTACTTTCTGGAGTGTTTATGGCCTCTAAGTATGTTTGAGGTTCATCTGGGTGAGACATCTTTGTGAGTTGGTTATTTACTTGTCTTTCTTGAAGTCGTTTACTACTTCTTCTTCCCCATTCAAAAATCGGACGCCGGTATGGAAGGCATCCTTGGGTTTCGTTTAGGGAGATTTTCAGCTCTCCTATCTTCCAATTTCGGTGTCTCATCAAGTTGCTCATCGGTTTCCACTTCAATTTGTGGCGTTGCCTCGGATGTTGTCCTTTCCTCCTTCTCCTTTGGTAGATCTGCAAATTTTTTTTTTCTCCCTCTTCCTTCTCTTCATTTTCAAAATCAAAGTCAGAAAACTGATCTGTTTCAAATCTGATTTTGACTTCCTTATTATATTTGAATGGATCAATGGACTTCTCTTCATTTATCACCACTATATGTTTTACTAAAATTATATCTCTTTCTCTTCATTTATCACCACTATATGTTTTACTAAAATTATATCTCTCTTTTTCTAGTCATACACTCGGTATCCTTTTGTGCTCTCATCATATCCTACAAGATATCCTGGCTTCCCTCTCCGCTCTAACTTCCATTTAGTCTTATCGGAATCCAAACTTTAGACTTGACTTCCGAACACTCTCAAACTAGACAAATCAGGCTTTCTTCCTTTCCACCTCTCATACGGAGTTTCTTTTTTATTTGCTGAAGTTATGACTCTATTTTTTATGAAATTAGCATAGTTCATAGACTCCGCCCAAAATTGCAACCCTATCCTCTTATCAGTTAACATACTTCTAGACATATCTCCTAAAGTTCTATTCACTCTTTCTGCTTCTCCATTTTGCTCCAGATTATAGGGAACATTTTTCTCATGATGAATTCCTTCTTCTTTAAGATATTATTCAAATTCCCTTGAGGTGTATTCTTTCCCATTATCACTTCTTATCTCTTTTATTGAGGTTTCATGTAATTTTTCACTCCATACTTTATACTCTTTGAAACATCTTAATACCTCTGACTTATGTCTGAAAAAGTATACCTTCGTGTATCTAGACCAATCATCTGTGATGGTTAACATCCATCTCTTCCCCCCATGTGAAGCATACATAGCAGGTCCCCAAACATCGGTGTGAACTAGATCTAATACTTTTTCTCTCCTAAGTGTGGTTGCCTTTGGAAATGGAAGTTTATGAATCTTCCCTTGGGCACATCCACTACAATCATCAAAGGTCTCATCATCCTCAAAAGTAATACCCTCCACTATTCCCTTTTTCTTCATTTACTTTAATCTATCTAGATGCACATGCCCCAACCTTTTATGCCAAAGCATCATCTCATTTGCACAGGAGTAGAGAACACTCTTTTCATTGCAAAGAACAATTCTGAACATTCCTTGACTGCCCTTGTGAGCTATGAAATAAACCTCATTATCAAAGCTTAATGTGAAGATTCCTTTCCTAGTTCTTGTTTCAAACTCCTTTTCATCTAGGACAGCTGTTGAGACTAGGTTCTTGCTAAGATGTGGAATGTAAAAAACGTCTGAGAATGTTACAATTGAGGCCTTTCCATCAACTAGAACCTTCAAGTCAACAGTTCCAACAAGACTTGTGGTTTTTACTCTACCATCTCCGTACTCTATCTCAACTGTTGGGATCTTTTCAGTTTAGTGAACCACCGCTTATCTTTGCACATATGCATTGAAGCCCCTGAGTCTATGATCCACCCATCCTCGGGTGGATCCCTCTTACCTCCGAAAGCACACTTTTGTCTCCGTGGAATTTCGACATGCTTTTCAGTGTTTTTCGGATTAAGGAGAAGCTCCTCAAGCACCTCTTCAGGTTCAGTTTTTTCTTCCACTTCCTCATCAAGAACTTGAGTCAGGAAAGCCTTTTTCTTTCCTCCGTCCTTTGAGGTTCCTTGACCATCTTTCAGTCGAAGATCTGCAAGTCTGACACAATCTGCCATATAGTGTCCCGGTTTCTTGCAAAAGTGACATAATCCTCCTCGAGAAGTTCCTCTCCCCTGTCTATCAAATCTGCCACCTCCTTGTCCTCTTCCACCAAAGTTTCGATAAGGATCTTTCCCTCTCTCTGAAACTCTGAGACCTCCATTGGCCCTCAGAGTATGCAGATCCAAAAGAAGCTAATCTAGATAGTGCCGACTCCAAGTTAATATAAACCCAAGTGACTGACCCCTTGACAGTCAGAACCCCAATATAGATTCACCCCTGTGAAATAACACTTTCTGTGTGCTCAGTTCCACCACAGAATGCAAAGTTAGAATATGAGATTTGGACACATTCACCCACTTTGACTTTCCCTTAGAAATACAGCCACCCTGGCAGACAAAAAATCTGACCGACTACACCCCTGTGTAGCCTAGACTCCCCTGAGTCCGCAGCAAAAAGAATCACTGAAAATGGTCAAGTAAATTGATAGATATGGCTGGCCAAAGTTTGCCATTTATACAGAGTGCTCTCTGGGAGAGGCAGCTGACTACCCAAAATTTTCTAAGTCCTATTCCCTCTCTAAAACTCTATCTACTGAAGTACGGCACCAATCAAATTACTGTATCGTACAGAAAAGTACAGGTGCCGGTGTACTTTCTGTACGGCCATTGTACGACATGGCCAAAATGTCGACACGTGTCAAATCAGGATTAGTTCCTGTAATCTCCGGAATTCCCGTAATCCAATGTTATTACGCCACGTGTTATCTGACGTGGCAAAGACCGTAAAACGCCAAAAGTACATTTCCGTGATCGCGGCGCCTATCGCGGCCGTCCGATCAAAACCGGCTATAATCCTAGCCGCTGAAATTCGACGCGCGGTATTCGTTTCGCTATCGAAACAAATGCGCGGTATCCGTTCTGTCCCCATACCGTACTTCGTACTAAATGAAACTGTATCTATGTACAAAGTATCTATAAGCCGTTAAACGGATTTATCTACATACAAAGATTTATATATTTATCAAACCTTATATATCGTAATATCATTCTTAGACTTAACGGCTAGAGCTAACGGCTACTGCCGATTGACGGACGGCAGGTACCAGGATCAATTCCTGCGTCCGGCAGCCTACTTTTGGTAAGTCTAATTCTCCCCCTGTCTTCTCTAGAGAGCCTAGGCAGCCATGGCTCTAGCTCCCTATCCAGCCTTCAGTGACTACAACAAGTGTGGGGGCTTGGATAGGGGAGTTAGAGGCAGACCGCCTCAGCTCTTTTTCTATCCTAATACAGACCTAGAAAATACCCAAATATCAACACTCTCCTCATCACGCTTCCGCCAATCAGGTCTTGCTGACAATGCTTGAACACTTGGACTCCCTCTCCTAGGCTCTATGGTAATTTCTTTCACTAAAATCATTCCCACTGTGTCATCCCAATTCCAATTGCTATCTTCATGTTCTGCAATCGGTTAATGATATTCTCATACTCTTCAGGTAGTTTCATCATTAATGTGTTCACTCTTTGTCTCTCGAACCATGAGTTACCTGCACTCTCTAACTCTCCAAATAATGCTCCTAAATCATTGCAATAATTATTCATAATTCCTCCTTTATAAGTATAAGCTGCAATCTTATTTTCGGCCAACTGTTGTTACTGCAATGATCCACTCTTATATTTGTTAACTAGTGATATCCAAATCTGAGATGAAGATTGGACATACATAAGGGGAATGGCAATGCCCTTTGCTACACTTTTAAGAATTAAGAGCTTAGCAACCTTGTCTTTGTAGTTCCACTTTTCATACTCTGATCTTTTGGTGTGAACCCTTGTCGCTGTTTTTGGTGGTGCTGCTGCCGATATCGCCTTCGGCAATGGTGTCACTTGAGTTGTAACTGCTCCCTTTTCTCCTTCCATGACAATATCCTCTCCTTCCTCATCTTCATCCTCGGTGATGGTGGCAACTGTTCTACCAACTGTAGAGGCGGAGGTGCCAGAAAAATGTGTCCCTCCAAACCCAGGTAGAGGTGGGCATCGAATTTGTCCAGACACTATGCCCCATAAATGCTTCTCAAATCGTTCTCCCTCCATCATCATTTCTAAATAAAGAAATTCTGATCCATCAAATATGGGCACCCTAGAGGGTGGGCCCATAACCTGAAATTTTGTGGTCTCCATTGACCCACAGAATGAGCAGCCTATGTAAAGCCTCTAGGATAATATTTGCCCCTTCTACTTTCCCGCTGAATAAGCGCCGCCCAGGCACACAAATATTCTAACCACTCTCACCCTTGTGAGGACAAGACTCCCCTGAGTCAAACGCAAAAAGAATCACTGAATTTGCTCACCCGAGCAGTAAGTTATGGCTGGTCAAAGATGACCTTTATAGTTACAAGCTCTCTTAGAGAGAAGGTACCTAAATATTACTAAGTCTCGGTCTGCCTACTCACGACTACCTACTATTAAACCCTAGTCCAATAGGAACACTATAAAGTACAAGAAGGTACAATGGGCGATGTACTTATTGTACAACTATTGTACGACAAGGTCTACAAGGTGACACTTGTCATATCGGAAGCCATGGTTCCTCCTCCCATCTTCTCCGGTATCAAATAATGTGGCGCCACGTGGCACCGCGTGACGCTATATTATTTGATACCGGAGAAGATGGGAGGAGGAACCATGGCTTCCGATATGACAGGTGTCACCTTGTAGACCTTGTCGTACAATAGTTGTACAATAAGTACATCGCCCATTGTACCTTCTTGTACTTTATAGTGTTCCTATTGGACTAGGGTTTAATAGTAGGTAGTCGTGAGTAGGCAGACCGAGTCTTAGTAATATTTAGGTACCTCTCTCTCTAAGAGAGCTTGTAACTATAAAGGTCATCTTTGACCAGCCATAACTTACTGCTCGGGTGAGCAAATTCAGTGATTCTTTTTGCCTTTGACTCAGGGGAGTCTTGTCCTCACAAGGGTGAGAGTGGTCAGAATATTTGTGTGCCTGGGTGGCGCTTATTCAGCGGGAAAGTAGAAGGGGCAAATATTATCCTAGAGGCTTTACATAGGCTGCTCATTCTGTGGGTCAATGGAGACCACAGAATTTCAATATACCCAAGTTCTTGCAGCAAGGACTTGACCCACATCAACTCTTTCACAGCAGAACAAGAGGCCATGTACTCAGCCTCCATAGTAGACTGAGCAACCACCTTTTGTTGCTTACTGCTCCAACAGCAAGCCCCTTCCCCAACATACAACACATAACCAGAAGTGCATCTTCTCATAGGTGCGTCCCCATAACTGGCATCACTCCAAGTAGTGATGTCAGTGTGCTCCCCTCCCAAATGCAACCATAACTCTCTGGTTCCTACCAGATATCTCATGACTCTCTTGGCTGCCTCCCAATCCCTCTTCCTAGGATCATTAAGACTCCTACTGAGTACTCCAACTGCTGCCGCTATGTCCGGCCGGGTACAATTTATAAAATAGATTAAACTTCCTACGACCTGTCTATAAGGAATAGGTTTATAAACTCTCTCTCTTCTGTACTTATTTGATCATCTAAAATCATCACTCCTCCTTCTACACTCCCATCACTTACTTTTTTCAAGTCAATGGGAGTGGTACAACTGTTAGCATTTTCCATCTGGAATTTCTCAAGCATATTACCTATTGCTTCTTTCTGAGTAAGTCAGATTAATCTTCTTCCCCCTATCTCTCTCCATTTGAATCCCCAAAATATATTTTGCCTCCCCTAAATCCTTCATATCAATCTGCTTCTGAGATCTGTTTTTAACTTATTGATCTTTTCCAATGATTTACTCAACACAAGCAGATCATCCACATAAATTGCAATAAAAATGACACCATTCTCATCTTCAAACATATAGATAGAATGGTCAGAGCTGATACGGATATATCCCTGACTGGTAAGAAACTCATCTAGTTTCTTATTCCACTGTCGGGGAGCCTGCTTTAGTCCATATAAGGACTTTATGAGCCTTCAGACTTTGCTCTCTTCTCCTTCTTCCACGAACCCCTCGGGTTGTCTCATGAAAATTTCTTCCTCTAATTTACCATTAAGAAACACAGTCTTAATGTCCATCTGGTGTATTTCCATGTCTTCCGCTGCTGCCAGGGTGAGGAGAATCCTTACTGATGGGAACCGAACAACTAGAGCAAAAGTCTCCTCATAGTCAATCCCCTCCTTTTGGGTGAACCCCTTCGCTACCAATGAGCCTTATATCTTTCTGTAGAAACTAATGGTTTTATTAGTATTTTCTAGGTCTGAAAAGAAATATAGAAGTCGAGGCAGTCTATCTCTAACTTCTCTCTCCAACTCTCAAACTTGTCGCAGTCACTGAGAAATTGGAGAGGAAGCTAGAGCCATGGCTACCTTGGCTATCCTGAGGTTTACGGGAATTTTATATTAGGGTTTATTTATTTAATTAAAAGGTATTTGCCGGCGGCAGGATTTGATCCTTGTACCTGCCGGCCGGCAGACACGAAATAGCCGGTAGCCTTAGCCGTTTAATCTAGCGGTAGTGTTACCTAGCATATAGTTTGATAATTATTTACATACGTATACAAGCGATAAACCATTTAACTGAAATGAATTACGGGATACATAGATCCAGTAATATATAATGTACGACTTACGGTACGGACACAAATCAGTACCGCGCATTTGTTTCGTAAAAGAAACAAATACCGCGCATGTATTTATTACGGCTACGATTAAAGCCGAATTTAATCGGACGGCCGGGATTAGCGCCGAGATCGCGGAGGAAGATTTCGGCGGTTTGTGGCCATCGCCACATCGGATGACGCGTGGCGAAATTCCGTTGGATTGTGGAATCTCCGGAGATTATGGCACCGAATCCGGATTTGACATGTGTCGACATTTTGGCCATGTCGTACAATGTCCGTACATAAAGTACACCGGCAGCTGTACTTTTACGTACGGAACTCAATTCTGATTGGTTCCGTACATCAGTAGATAGAGTCTGTGAGAGAGATAGGACTTAGAAAAATTAGAAGATAGGACCCCCTCTCCCAGAGAGCTTCTGTACAAAAGGTCAACTTTGACCCTCCATAACTTACTGCTCAGGGGAGCAAATTCAGAGATTCTTTTTGCTATCGACTCAGGGGAGTCTTGTCTTCACAGGGGTGAAGTTGGTCAGAGTTTTTGTCTGCCAGGGTGGCAGTTATTTTTGCTTAAACACAAAGGGGTCAGGATTATCCTAGAGACTTCTTGGAAGCTGTCCACTCTGAGGACTTATGGAGGTCTCAGAGTTTCAGGTTATGGGCCCACCCTCTAGGGTACCAATCTTTAATGGAACTGGCTTCATATACTGGGAAAGTATGATGATAGGAGCTCTATGCGAAAAAAGGTTTTGGGGGATAGTGAGTGGACGATTCGGGCGTCCATCAAGTCTTGGAATTCCTCCAGGGTTTAAAGAAAGCAGATTCACCAGGAAAGAGGATTCACCTTCAACGGAGGAAACAAATGAAGGAGAGGTGGTGGACAAAGGAAAGGAGAAGGAAGCGACCACACCAATAGCAACTGGTTCAGCATTCATGTCACCTATTCCGAGGAACGAGTACAATGATACTGAAACCTGGGACTTCAACAATATGGCGGCAAAGCACTTCATCCTACGCCATCTCACTCAAGGCCTTGCATGTCCCCATTTGCAGGTAGAAAGGGCATCCGATCTTTGGATGGCTCTCATAGAGATGTACCGAAGTGGTACGATTCAGCAACAACATTTGGCTGATCAGAAAGTTAAAGAGTATGTATACAAAGGGGGAAATATGTTGGATTTTTGCAATGAACTTGCTACACTCTTCATGGAGTTAGAGAGTTAGGGAAAAGTTTTTAGTGATTATGAAAAGGTTAATTGTTTACTTATGAAGTTACCTAATGTGTTCGAGAACATAGTCAACCGTGTATAGGACTTGTCGGACTCAAGGTGGATATGGAACTCAGTGGTAGGGATGATTCTCGTTCGAGAGAATACGATTGAGATCCGAAGGGGAGGAAAGAGTGGCCAAGCCTTGGCAACAACGACCTATTAGAGGAACAAAGATTCCCGGAAACCAGTCGAAAACTATGGGGGTAGGGAGCAGAAAAAAACAGGCTGATGAGTTCGAACCAAGGGCTCCCAAAGGTTTATGTCATTTTTGTAAGAAACCGGGCACTATATGGCTGAGTGCAGTAAGCTAACCGAGCTTTGGTTAAAAGAGGGGCAGACCGGTGGTACCCCGAGAGGAAAGAAAAAGGCCCTTGTCACACAGGTACTTAAGGCAGAATCAGAGGAAGAAGACGATCAACTCTTTTTGGATGAGGAGTTGGAGGAAAAAAATGAGGTTGAAATTCCACGAAGGCAGAAATGTGCTTACACTGGATTGAAAGGTGAAGCAGGCTGGATTATAGATTCAGGTGCCTCCATGCACATGTGTAAGGATAGGCACCTGTTCACTAAGATAAGAAAGATTCCTACCGTAGAGATAGAGTACGGGGATGGGAGGATAGTCACCACTACTCTTGTAGGATCGATAGATCTGAAAGTGTTAGTAGAAGGAAAGACATCCATATTAACATTCTTCGATGTATTGTTTATTCCGGAGCTGAACAAAAACCTTATCTCTACATCCGTATTAGATGATAAGGGTTTTTGCACTAGCACTAGGGAAGGAGTCTTTACTGCTAGTTTTGAGGAGGATGTCTATTTCATTGTTGAGAAAGGTATCCATGGGATGTTTAGGCTCATCTTAAGTGATGAAACGAAATAACTTTATTATGCTGGTGTTCATGATATTATGATGTGGCATAAGAGGCTTGGGCATGTGAATCTAGATAAGTTAAGAGAGATGAAAAAGATGGGAGTGGTGGAAGGGATTCAGTTCAGTGAGAGTATGATATAAGTGATTGTAGTGGGTGTGCTTAAGGTAAAGCACACAGATTACCCTTTCCAAAAACAGCCACCTACAAGGGAGAAAAACTTCTAGATCTAGTACACACAGATATTTGGGGACCGGCTAGAGTGCCCTCACCGGGGGGGAAGAGATTTATGATGACTATAACTGATGATTGGTCTCGGTATTCCCGAGTATATTTTTTGAAAAACAAGTCACAGGCTGAGGACTGTTTTAGACAATATAAAGCATGGAGCGAAAAACTCCATGAAACTCCAATCAAGAGAGTAAGGAGTGACAATGGTGGAGAGTATACTTCTAACCAGTTTGAGGATTTTTTGAAGGAAGATGGGGTCCAACACCAATAGACAGTTCCAGAAAACCCGAAACAGAATGGGGTAGCTGAAAGGTTAAATAAAACACTAAGTGATAGTGCTAGAAGTATGTTGTCAGATAAGAAGATAGGAAAAAGGTTTTGTGCAGAAGCAATGAACTGTGCTAATTACCTCAAAAATAGAGTTCTTACTTCAGCCATAAAAGATCAAACACCTTATGAGAGATGGACAGGCCGGAAACCAGACATATCTCACTTAAAGGTTTTCGGCAGTCAAGTATTTAGTCTAGATACAGATCGGTCTAATTGGAAGCTAGATCCTAAAGGAAAACTGGGATACTTATTAGGATATGATGAGGATGTTAAATGATATAGAGTTTATGATCTAAAAAGAGAAGATATAATCTTAGTAAAGCATCTAGTAGTTATGGATGAAGTAAAGTCTGAGGATCCCTTCAAATATACAAAGTCAGTAAATATCAGATTTGAGTCAGAAAATTCCGATGACTTTGAGCTCCCTAACTATCCAGTTTTTAGAGAAGATGACATTCTTGCAGATACAAATCAGACCGAAAAGGACTGGGATGTGGAAACTCCATTGACAACTCTACCCGAAGCGGAAGACGTGGTGGAAATTGATTCGGAATCAAGGGATAGGGGAGAAGCCGAGTTTGTTGAAAGAATCCACGAGAACCATCTATTCCGGCCTCAGATTTTGAGGGAGGGAGGAGAAGTAGCAAAATACTGCAAGAAAAACAAGTTAATAACAAGGTAACTAAACTATCTCATCAAGATGAACCTCAAACTTATCGAGAGGCGATGACTTGTCCAGAAAGAAACCGGTGGAAGACAACCATCAATGAGGAGATGGCTTCAATCATGGCAGCCGATACTTGGGAGCTGGTGGACTGTCCACCTAACCGAAAACCAATCGGTTGTAAGTGGGTTTTCAAACTAAAACTGAACCCAGATAACAGAATCGAGGGCTACAAGGCCAGATTAGTGGCAAAGGGATTTACACAAAAGGAAGGAATTGACTACAAGGAAACCTTTGCCCCGGTGGTCAGATTTCCCTCCGTCCGCATACTTCTCAGTTTAGCAGCAGCGGAAGACATGGAAGTGCATCAGATGGACATCAAGAAAGCCTTTTTGCATGGAGAATTGGAAGAGGAGATCTTCATGCGACAACCCGAATGATTTGTGGAGGAAGGAGAGGAGAGTAAGGTATGCAGGCTGATTAAAACTCTTTATGGTTTGAAACAGGCGCCTCGACGATGGAATAACAAGCTTGATGTGTTTCTTACCGGTCTGGGATATATTCGAATCAGCTCAGATCACTCAATCTATATTTTCGAAGATGAGGAAGGTTTTTTATTTATTGCAATTTATGTTGATGATTTGCTTGTTTTAAGTAAATCAATAGAAAAAATTAATTAATTGAAAACCGATCTTAAACGGAGATTTGAAATGAAAGATATGGGAGAAGCAAAATATATTTTGGGAATTCAAGTAGAGAGAGACCGAAAAAGGAAAATTATAAGACTCACTCAAAAGGAAGCAATAGGGAACATGCTTGAAAAATTTCAATTGGATAAAGCTAATAGTTGTACAACTCCAATGGAGTTTAAGAAGGGAAGTGAGGAAGAAGGAGTCATAGTCTTAGACGAGGAATTATTTCCTGAAGAATAGAAGTTCATGCAGACTATTCTTTACAGGCAAGTAGTGGGAAATCTAATCTATTTTATGAATTGTACCCGGCCGGATTTAGCTGCAGCAGTAGGAGTGCTGAGTAGAAGTCTAAATGCTCCCACTAAGAAGGATTGGGAGGCAGCTAAGAGAGTCCTTAGATATTTGATAGGAACTAGGGATATATGGTTGCATTTGGGTGGGGAGAATACAGACATCACTACTTGGAGTGATGCCAGTTATGGTGATGCTCCGATGAGGAGATGCACTTCTGGATATGTATTATATGTGGGTGATGGGGCTTGCTGTTGGAGTAGCAAACAGCAAAGAGTTATTGCTCAATCCACCATGGAGGCTGAGTATATGGCCTCTTGCTCGGCTGTAAAATAATTGATGTGGGTCAAGTCTTTGATTGATGAGCTTGGTCACCTTAAGAGTGGTGTGCAGAAAAGTTTTTATGATAATCAGGCAGCAATTGCTATTTCTGCCAATCCTAAACATCATTTTAAAGCCAAACACATGGACATCAGCTCAGCTTTGTTAGAGAGAAAGTAGAAAACAAAATAATCAGTTTAGAGTATAGACTAGATAGTGAGATGGTAGCAGATATGATGACCAAACCTGTGCCTTCCCCTAAGCTATTTTTTTGCAGGGAGAAGTGTGGTCTGAAATTAAAGATTGACTAGAAAAAAAGGGGAGTGTAGAAACTAATGGTTTTATTAGTATTTTCTAGGTCTGAAAAGAAATATAGAAGTCGAGGCAGTCTATCTCTAACTTCTCTCTCCAACTCTCAAACTTGTCGCAGTCACTGAGAAATTGGAGAGGAAGCTAGAGCCATGGCTACCTTGGCTATCCTGAGGTTTACGGGAATTTTATATTAGGGTTTATTTATTTAATTAAAAGGTATTTGCCGGCGGCAGGATTTGATCCTTGTACCTGCCGGCCGGCAGACACGAAATAGCCGGTAGCCTTAGCCGTTTAATCTAGCGGTAGTGTTACCTAGCATATAGTTTGATAATTATTTAGATACGTTTACAAGCCATAAACCATTTAACTGAAATGAATTACGGGATACATAGATCCAGTAATATATAATGTACGACTTACGGTACGGACACAAATCAGTACCGCGCATTTGTTTCGTAAAAGAAACAAATACAGCGCATGTATTTATTACGGCTACGATTAAAGCCGAATTTAATCGGACGGCCGGGATTAGCGCCGAGATCGCGGAGGAAGATTTCGGCGGTTTGTGGCCATCGCCACATCGGATGACGCGTGGCGAAATTCCGTTGGATTGTGGAATCTCCGGAGATTATGGCACCGAATCCGGATTTGACATGTGTCGACATTTTGGCCATGTCGTACAATGTCCGCACATAAAGTACACCGGCAGCTGTACTTTTACGTACGGAACTCAATTCTGATTGGTTCCGTACATCAGTAGATAGAGTATGTGAGAGAGATAGGACTTAGAAAAATTAGAAGATAGGACCCCCTCTCCCAGAGAGCTTCTGTACAAAAGGTCAACTTTGACCCTCCATAACTTACTGCTCAGGGGAGCAAATTCAGAGATTCTTTTTGCTATCGACTCAGGGGAGTCTTGTCTTCACAGGGGTGAAGTTGGTCAGAGTTTTTGTCTGCCAGGGTGGCAGTTATTTTTGCTTAAACACAAAGGGGTCAGGATTATCCTAGAGACTTCTTGGAAGCTGTCCACTCTGAGGACTTATGGAGGTCTCAGAGTTTCACTTTCAATGGTATTATCTGGGTTCAGTTTTAGTTTAAATACCCATTTACACCCAATAGGTTTTCTGTCTGGAGGACAATCTGCTAATTCCCAGGTATTTGCTTCCATGATAGAAGCCATCTCATCATTTATAGCTCTAATCCATCTTTCTTTCTCTGGACTATTCACTGCCTCCGAGTAAGACTGAGGCTCATCAGGGTGAGATAGCTTAGTTACCTTATGAGCGACTTGTTTTTCCTGTAATCTTTTGCTGCTCCTTCTTCCTCCCTCAAACTCTGAAGCAAGAATGGATGGAAGTCTTGGATTTCTTCTCACTGTTTCATCGGCTCCCCTGTCCATGGAAACCGGTTCTTGTCCCGCTTCTTCTATCTCCTCGAAGTCCATAGGAGTATGTGAGGTTTCCGGTGAGTCTCCTGTATCTTGGATCTCCCCTGAATCTGTAATCACGGTGTCACCCATATCCCTTTCGGGAACGACCGAGTTCTCCTCACTTTCAGACTCAAATCTGATCCTAATCTTCTTTGTATATTTGAAGGGGTCAAATGACTTCCCTTCATCCATGACAACTAAGTGTTTGACCAGAATGATATCTTTCTTTGCCAAGTCATATACTCTATATCCCTTAACATCCTCATCATATCCCACAAAGTATCCAGGTTTTCCCTTAGCATCTAGTTTCCAGTTTTTCCTATCCGTGTCAAGACTGTAAACTTGGCTACCAAATACTTTAAGGTGTGGATATCTGGTTTCCTTCCAACCCATCTCTCATAAGGTGTCACTCCATTTACAGCTGAGGTAAGGACTCTATTCTTAATATAGTTGGCACAGTTCATTGCCTCTGCCCAAAATCTTTTTCCTATTTTCTTGTCTGCCAACATACTGCATGCACTATCTCCTAGTGTTCTATTCAACCTCTCAGCTACCCCATTTTGTTGCGGGTTATATGGTACATTTTTCTGGTGTTACACTCCCCCATCTCTTAGATATTCCTCAAACTGGTTAGAGGTATATTCCCCCCCATTATCACTCCTTATCCTCTTAAATGGGGTTTCATGCAACTTCTCACTCCATGCTTTATATTCTTTGAAGTAAGTTGATGCTTTAGACTTATTTTTGAGAAAGTAGACTCTAGAGTATCTAGACCAATCATCAGTTATTGTCATCATAAACCTCTTTCCTCCAACCGAAGGTACTTTTGCAATTCCCCAAATATCTGTGTGGAACAAATCTAACACTTTCTCACCTCTATATGTGGCGGCTTTGGGAAAGGGAAGTTTGTGAGCCTTACCTTGAGCACAACCACTACAATCATCCATCATTTCATTATCCTCAAACTGAACGCCATCTACTACCCCAAGCTTTTTCATTTCCCTTAACCTATCAAAATGCACATGCCCCAACCGCTTATGCCAAATCATCACCTTAGGAACACCAACATAGTCAGCATTCTTCTTTTCATTACTCAAGTTAAGCCTAAACATTCCTTGGCTACCCTTATCTGCTGTGAAGTAAACTTCATCCCCATATTTAGCTGTAAAGACTACCATTCTAGTGAAAGTATCAAATTCTTTGTCATCTAACACAGACGTAGAGACAAGATTTTTACTCAGCTGAGGAATGTATAGTACATCTGAGAATGTAAGTATAGAAGTCTTACCCTCTACTAAGACTTTAAGATCTACTAATCCCACTAGATCTATAGTAACCACTCTCATATCCCCATACTCTATCTCTAGAGTTGAAATCTTTTTTAACTTAGTGAAGAGTTCTTTATCACGACACATATGCATGGATGGACCTAAGTCGATGATCCATCCTTCTTGTGGAGCCTCCCCGATTGCTCCAAGGGCACACTTCTGCCTTCGAGGAATATCCTTCTCCTCCAGACTCTCGTCAAGAAGAAGTTTCCTATCCTCCTCAGATGACTCTTCCTCGGTTTCTCCTAACACTTTTGTAACCACAAGTGCATTTTTCTTCCCTCCGGAAGAACCCCCTCCACGGTTCTCTTGGAGCCTCAGCTCTGATAGCTTCACACAATCTGCAATAAAGTGTCCCGGCTTTTTGCAATAATGACAAAGACCCTTTGGGGGCCTCTGTCCCCCAGAATGATCTCTCTCCCCTCTATAAGGTTTCTTCGGGTCCTTCCCCCATCGGTCCCCTCCTGCTGCTAGAGCTTGAATGCTCTTTCCTCCTCTCCTAATCTCCATTGTGTTTTCCTGCACAAGTATCATCCTGACTACTGTGTTCCATTTCCATGAACTATCAGGCATTCCCTGTACTCGGTACACTATGTTTTCGAACTCATCTGGTAATTTCATGATAAGGGTGTTAACTTTCATTTTCATTGTACCTGTCCACCCGGCACTTTCCATTTCCATATACAACAAGAAAGATCATTACAGTAATCTAACATCTTTCCTCCTTTGTAAGTGTAACTCAATAGCTTTTGCCAGCCAACTGGAGCTCCTGAATAGTTCCAGCTCTATAAATCTCCACCAAACTCTCCCACAATTCCTCTGCCTTGTAAATGTGAAGATGAGGAGTGGCCAAATCTTGAGTGAGGTGCCTCAAAATGAAGTTCTTGGCAGCCATGTTTACATCCTCCCACATTTGAGTATCGTTCTGCACGGTCTTCACGGTCGCCGTTCCCGATACTGTGGCAATAGGAGTGAGGGGTGTCTCCTTCCCTTTCTCCTTTTCGGACACACTGCTGTCCCCATCATCTGCCTCCTCCGCTGAGGCAGCCGTTGTTGCAGAAAACCTTACTCCCCCAAATCCTGGTGGAGTTCCTGAAGGTGGACGTTTCACTTGTCCATTGACGATACCCCAGTATCGTTTTTCACACAAAGCTCCCATCATCATGGCTTCCCAATAGATGAACCCAGATCCATTAAAGGTGGGCACCCTAGAGGGTGGGCCCATAACCTGCAATTCTGTGTCCTCCATTGGACTACAGAATACAGGAAGCCTCTAGATAGTATTTAACTAACCCACTTTAAGCCACAACCACTTCTGCCCAAGAAGGCAAACTGAGAATTTGACTGCACCCCTGTGTAGCTTGGACTCCCCTGAGTCCGTAGCAAAAAGAATCACTGAAAACGGCCAACCAGGCGATAAGTTATGAGCCCGCAAAAATGCCAATTTATACAAAGCTCTCTTAGAGAGAAGTGTCTGTCTACCAAATATTTCCTAAGTCCTAAATCCCTCTCACAACCCCTATCTACTAAAGTACGAACCAATCGTATTACTGTAAAGTACAGAAAGGTACTATGGCCGATGTACTTTCTGTACGGCCGGTGTACGACAAGGCTCTTGAGTGGACGCGTGTCATTTTTTCACTTGTCCGTATTTCCTCCGGAATTCCCGCGACCGAATGTCATCCTTCCACGCGGCGCCACGTCATGCCACGTCCATAAAATCCAAAGTGACCATTCCGCAATCTCGGTGACGACGTGCGCCGTCGGATTAAATCCGACATTAAATGTCGACCGTTAAAAGTGTCTGTTTCATTTGTTTCGTGCGAAATGACGTTTCGCACTAAACCTTAACAAGTTCTATGTTCCTTTCGTTTCATATTCTAGTTAGATCATTTCGGTACTATACAACAGTTTATATATGAATGAAACCATATATAATCTAACGGACTTCTACAACAGACTGGTTAGAGCTAACGGCTACGCCGCGCTCTACCGGTCGGGGGTTCGAGTCCTGCCGCACTCAACCTTTTGTTGAGAGTGACTTAAGTCACTCTTTAGTCCTTCATATGGAGCTGAGGCAGCCATGGCTCCATCGCTCTCTCTCTCTCTTTCAGTGACTACAACAAGTATGGGGGAGAGAGAGAAGAGATGGAGGCAGGCTGCCATCATTTCTTATATATGTTTCCGCAAATTTATTTTAAACTAGAAAATACAAAAACTACTTATTTCAACAATGCGTGCATGTCGTACATGCCATGTGCCTCCTACCATGTTGAATGGAGGTCAAGTGAAAATATCATCGCACGCTGCGACTGACATCCACCGACATTCAAAGTTTGTCGCGACCTTCAAATTTTTTTGCGTCTTTTTGCCACTCTGTTTCGAAATTTTGATTTCCATTTTCAAAATCAAAATCTAGCCGAAAACTTTATGTATGAATCACTAGTTACCTCTGCTGGTACAGAAATTTCACACATATATTCCGCTTGTAGATTTTTTTCAAGATTTTTAGAATCTAGACTCTAACCTATGTGGCGCCAATCATCATTGAGGAAGGTTTGTTACTGGCCCGACACAATGGAACGGACTTCCAGTAAACGCTGCCAGTAGACTTAGCAGTTCATTTACAAGGACTGCCTAATGAAACTGCCTAATGGAACTTCACCCTAAGGGTGAGCTTCCATTAGACGAAAAGTGTGGTTTATTACTGGACGTCGTACGTCTTCGTACAGCGCCGTACAGAGCCGTACCATATTTTTTTTTGTCGGACGAAACATTGTTATTGGAAAGCTGTCAGGAATCTCCAATGATGTAGGCGTAATTCCTGACCCTTGGATGTTTCACTTTTTGAGATCCACAAAGCAATCGAGCATGGATGTTTCACTTTTTGAGATCCGCAAAGCAATCGCCCACATCATCCAGTGGGCCCCTACTCTCCTCGCGAGGAGAGGCGGGGCCCACTAGATGCTTGCCATTCATTACCAGTGGTACACGTGAATAGGAAAAAAAAAATCTACGTTGTACAAGCGATCACAGACGTGCACATTGTACATGCCATGTGCCTCCTGCCATGTTAAATGCAGGTCAGGTGAAATATCCTCGCACGCTCCGTCTGACATCCACCGACATTCAAAGTTTGCCGCGACCTTGAAAGTTTTTCGCGTCTTTTTGCCATTTTGTTTCGAAATTTTGATTTCCATTTTCAAAATCAAAATCTAGCCGAAAACTTTATGTACGAATCATTAATTACCTGCTGTGGTAAAGAAATTTCACACATATAATCCGTTTGTAGATTTTTTTTCAAGAATTTTAGAATCTGGACTCTAACCTACGTGGCGCCAATCATAATTGAGGAAGGTTTGTTACTGGCCCGACACAATGGAACGGACTTTGTAAAAGGCACAATATTAGTAAGCACCACAATCCACCACAATGCAGAGCGAAAAGCTTCAAGGATCTTCCCGTAGCAACAGCAGGCGGACACAGCAGTAACAGACAAGGTTGCGCTTTATTACTCAAGAGAGGATTACAATATTCAACGCTCGCTGCGAAGGTCTACTTAAAGATTCTCTCTCGTACTACGTCTGTCTCACTATTTTAACACACTAACTGCTAGTCAACCCAATACTGTACAATTGTACATGTGGACCTTCGCGGTCAATCGAGATCTATCCACAATATCCTTCCAGAACTATACGGTAAAATATACATTTTGCGGCGTTGCTATACTGCTACGCTGCGTTGCTATGCTGCGCTACATTATTCTACTAAGTTGCTATGCTGCTATGTTGCGCTGATCTAGAATCGCAGATGCGCTGCTCTGCAACCGCAACTATAGCAGCCGAGTTTCTAGCCATTAAGTTCCCAACCTTGTAACCCTGTTACAGTGCCTCCCACTAAGGATTCAGCGTCCCGCTGAACTTTGTTTCATCAATGAAATTGTAATTTCCGGAGCATGCCGTATGTCTCCCCATGGTACTCCTCGAATTCCTGTCGTAGGGTGTCAAGTTGGTGTTGAAGCTGCTCACAACGAGTCTCCAACAGCGCAATATGGTGGTCCGCTGCTGCCAAGCGTCTCCGAGTGATTCGCTCCCGAACCCGGTCCTCCCCTTCCTCCGGTGCCTCCGCTGGTGCCTCGGGTTGCGGCGGAATGGCTGCCTGCGCAAGTTCTTCTGGTGCCGGGGGCTGGGCAACTTCGGGTTCCTCGGCTTTGTCGAGCGTGCCTGGTAACTGGGAGGTCCAGGTTATATGTCCAAGGAGGTGTGCATGAGAAACCCGCAATCCACCCCAGATGCTGATGCTCCCTTGGATCCGTGATAATGCCCATTTGTGTTCATTACCCCCCCCCAGGGATATGCATACAGAGTAAGGACGAATGGAGTGGAAAAGAAAAGTACCCTGTACCCCCCTTCCCAGATTTCCCTCCCCCCTCTTAGTCCCACGTGACTAAGAGGATTAGACAGATTAGC
Organism: Zygnema cylindricum; assembly: GCA_037447655.1. Taxonomy (NCBI): domain Eukaryota; kingdom Viridiplantae; phylum Streptophyta; class Zygnematophyceae; order Zygnematales; family Zygnemataceae; genus Zygnema; species Zygnema cylindricum. The sequence goes on along the minus strand of JBBHKE010002999.1, from coordinate 28,252 downwards.
CGCCAAACTCGCAGTCCCCACAGAACCACGGATTTGCGGGGTGAGAGCAGGGCTCCGAATTCAGAGGTAGGCAGCAGTCATGCCACCCCTGGTTACAGCGTTCACACACCAACAGGAGGTAGGGTACGGAGAACACATGACAGGCAGAGGAACAGGCTGGAGGGTCTGCAAAATAAGTGAGGTGGTGTTGAAAAGAGGTAATTAATAGTTCACTTCCCTATTTTAGTTTTGTTTTAAAGAAAGAGAGTGAGGATCAAAGGCGCGCCATGGCTGCCGCCATATTTAGAAAGTGGCAGTTTTTGCAGATAAGGGTATTTTGCATAAAATGATGCCTAGGTCTAGAATTGAACCTGAGACATCTAGACTCTTTATAGCCTAACGCCTTAACCATTAAGGCGTTACGAAACGATACACGTGACGGGTTTCATAAATATATAAACATTAACGAAACAGCTAATTAACAGCAGACTAACCAAAATGAGCAATTTCTGCATGTACGCGAATCTGAACCGCCGAAATTACGGCCGGCAGGCTAGTTTTGTATAAAATGTGCCAAGTCTAAGCGCATGTACGTCTTTAACGAGTAAAACCAATCAGACGACAATTAATCGACAAAGCAATTAC
>JBBHKE010002999.1:0-27618 GCA_037447655.1 Zygnema cylindricum | reverse complement strand
TGACACCTTATGAGAGATGGGTTGGAAGGAAACCGGATATCTCTCACTTGATAGTATTCGGTAGCCAAGTTTATAGTCTTGATACAAATAAGAAAAACTGGAAACTAGACGCTAAAGGAAAACCGGGATATTTTGTGGGATATGATGAGGATGTAAAGGGATATAGAGTCTATGAGTTAGCTAAACAAGATATCATCCTAGTAAAGCACCTAGTTGTCTTGGATGAAGGAAAGTCATTTGATCTCTTCAAATACACTAAGAAAATCAGAATCAGTTTTGAGTCCGAGAGTGAGGATGACTTTAGTCTTTCCAGAAAGGACACAAGTGAAAACGTGATTGCAGATTCAGGGGAGATCCAAGATGGGGTAGATATACGGGAATCTCCTCATATTCCTACACACTCTGAAGAGAGAAAGGAAGAGGAGCCAACACCGGATTTCATGGATAGGGGAGCTGATGAGACAGTGCAGAGGAATCCAAGACTTCGCTCCATTCCAACTTCAGACTTCGAGGGAGGACGGAGGAGCAGCAAAAGAATACAAGATAAACAAGCTGCTCACAAGGTAACATTGCCTCTCACCCAGATGAGCCTCAGTCATACTCGGAGGCAATGGACAGTCCGGAAAAAGATCGATGGGTCAGAGCCATAAATGATGAGATGGCTTCCATCATGGAAGTGAATACTTGGGAGCTAGTGAACTCTCCTCCAGACAGAAGACCTATCGGGTGCAAATTGGTATTTAAACTGAAGCTGAACCCAGATAATACCGTTGAGAGATATAAGGCTCGGTTAGTAGCAAAGGGGTTCACCCAAAAAGAAGGGATAGATTATGATGAGACTTTTGCTCCTGTGGTTCGGTTCCCATCTGTAAGGATTCTCCTTAGTCTAGCAGCAGCGGAAGACATGGAAATTCACCAGATGGATATCAAGACCGCCTTCCTCAACGGTGAACTAGAGGAAGAAAGCTTCATGCGGCAGCCAGAGGGTTTTGTAGAGGAAGGAGAGGAGAGCAAAGTCTGCTGGCTCATAAAGTCTTTATATGAACTGAAGCAGGCTCCCCGACAATGGAACAAGAAACTAGATGAGTTTCTCACAGATCAGGGATATATTAGGATCAGTTCTGACCATTCTATTTATATGTTTGAGAATGAGAATGGTGTGATCTTTATTGCAATTTATGTGGATGATTTGCTGGTGTTAAGTAAGTCTATGGAAAAGATCAATAAGCTAAAGAAAGATCTTAGAAGCAGATTTGACATGAAGGATTTAGGGGAGTCTAAATTCATTTTGGGAATTCAAATGGAAAGAGATAGGGGGAAAAGGATAATCAGACTTACTCAAAAAGAAGCTATGGAAAACATGCTTGAGAAATTTCAGATGGAAAAGGCAAACAATTGTACCACTCCCATGGACTTGAAAATAGTAAGTGATGGGAGTGTAGAAGGAGGAGTGATGATACTAGATGATCAGATGAGTCCAAAAGAGGGACAATTTATGAAGTCTATTCCGTACAGACAGGTTGTAGGAAGTTTAATCTACTTTATGAAATGTACCACACCGGACATAGCAACAACAGTTGGAGCCCTCAGTAGGAGTCTTTATGATCCTAGGAAGAGAGATTGGGAGGCAGCCAAGAGAGTTATGAGATACCTGGTGAGAACTAGGGATTTATGGTTGCATTTGGGAGGGGAGCACACTGACATCACTACTTGGAGTGATGCCAGTTATGGGGATGCACCTATGAGAAGATGTACTTCTGGGTATGTGTTATATGTGGGGGAGGGTGCTTGCTGTTGGAGTAGCAAGCAACAAAAGGTTGTTGCTCTGTCCACTATGGAGGCTGAGTACATGGCTTCTTGTTCTGTTGTGAAAGAGCTAATGTGGGTCAAGTCTTTATTGCAAGAACTAGGGTATATCAAGAAGGGAGTCCATGAAGTGTTTTGTGATAACCAGGCTGCAATTGCAATTGCAACCAATCCAAAACACCATTTTAAAGCGAAACACATGGACATAATACTGAGTTTTGTGAGGGAAAAGGTGGAAAACAAAATTGTGAATTTGGTGCATAGGGGTGATGGGGAAATGGTGGCTGATATGATGACAAAACCTGTGCCCTCTCCCAAGTTAAAATACCATAGAGAAAAGTGTGGATTAAAAGAGAAACTAAATTAGACTAGAAAATAAAGGGAGTGTTGAAATCACTAGATTTAGGGGAGGTATTTTCTAGGTCTTAATTAGCTAAAATAGCTAAAAGAAAAGCACAGGCAGTCTGCCTCCACCTTCTCTCTCTAAACCCCCATACTTGTTGTAGTCACTGAAGGAGAGAGAGGGCGGTGGAGCCATGGCTGCCTCAGCTTCATAAGTAGGACTAAAGAGTGACCTAAGTCACTCTCAACAAAAAGGTTGAGTCCGGCAAGACTCGAACCTCCGATCGGCAGAGGGAGGCGTAGCCGTCAGCTCTTACCAGTCTGTCGTAGTAGTCCGTTTGGATACATAGGGTTTGATAGCCATTTAAACATTAGCTACATCATAAATCCGATTAACATAATACCAAATTAAGGACATAGGAACTAGTTAGGTTTTAGTACGCACGAAACAAATGTACTGGACATTTGTTATTTTCGACGGCGAACATGAAAAGCTGGTTTGGATCCGACGGCCCGCATCATCGCCGGGATCTCGGAATGGTACTCTTGGCGGTTTTCGGACGTGACATGACCTGTTGACACGTGGCAAGATATCATTGGGAAGGGGGAATCCCGGGGAGCATAAGGACAAGTTTGAAGGAGATAGACGTTCCCTCCATGGCCTTGTCATACACCAGCCGTACAGAAAGTACATCGGTCGTAGTACCTTTTTGTATTGAACAGTCTTCTGATTGGTTTGTACATCAGTAGATAGGGGTTGAGAGAGGGGTTTAGAACTTAGAGGATTGAGGAGGTAGCCGCCTCTCTCCCAACAAGCCTGTATAAATATTAGCATCTTTGCCACTTGAAAGTTAATTGCCTGGTTGGGCATTTTCTGTGATTCTTTTTGCTGTGGACTCAAGGGAGTCCAGACTGCACAGGGGTGCAGTCAGATTGTCTATTTACCTGCTTGGGTAGCAGTGATCCAAATTGAAAGAGGGCTAGCCAAAAGCTATCTAGAGGCTTCCTGAATTTAGTGATCCAATGGGGGACACAAATTGGCAAAAATTTTTTTAACTCTAATAGCGACACATGGTGTATTGTACACCGTGTATCGATAGTAGTGTTATTAATTTTGTTTTCGTCACTTAAAACATTTTTCTCCGTACACACTTGTTTGATTTTCATATAGGGACCGCCGATGCGAAGGTTAAATCCTTGGCTTTCAGCCGCAAATGTCAAATCTATAATCCGACAAGGGTGTATGGATAAAATATGTTTTAAGCCGCAAAATAAAAATAACACTATAAGCGTTTCACAGTGCATTGAGCTAGAGCTAGGGTTGAGCCAGCACCGAGAGGGCGCCGCGCCAAGTTAGTGCGACGCCCTCCCTGCCCCATGCCAATGCTTGACCCTTTACAACCTGTCAACATCGAATAATGAAAAATTTAAAATTAAAACAGAAAATAAACATTTTTGTATGTCAATATGAAATAATCACAAATTTCCAATTGAAGCAAAAAATAGCCATTTTTGTATTCATGTGAGGAAAATGGCTTAGTTTACACAAAAAAAAATGGCCCAACTCATTGATGGTCTTGCTGTATCTTTACTCTAAATCTAGGTCATCCATGTGTTCGTCAAACTCCACTTCCATCCTTCCCTTCCTCTACCTCCCATGCTATCATAGCCTCTTCCTAGTCTCTCTATACTAAATCTAGGTCATCCATGTCTTTCTCAAACTCCACTTCCATCCTCCCCCTCCTCTACCTCCCATGCAATTATAGCCTTCTCCTAGTCTGGTGTGTTAATCTGAGATTCCCTAAGACCTAAACTAAGTTATTCGCCAAGGACCCTAATTGTTACCTTCAACAAAATAAAGGTAATAACCTCTACCTGGTGCCATCACAACCACTTCTACTGTGGCGTCTTTTTAGCCCAAGCTTTTGTACCCTCCCTCCCAAAGTCACTAGCAAAACCTTTTTACTTAGCTAACTCAATGTAGGCTTCCGTCTGGTTTGTTCGAAAGTGACTATTTTGGCCAATGTATGTATACTGCCAAACGGGATCGATTTCAAGTGACGCATTGAAATGATATGTATGGTTTCGAATCGACGATTCCGTGAATCTTTATGTGTATGGAAATACAAAATCCGGCGAGCGACAGCTTATGGTGAGCTGCATTGAGAAGGGGATAAATGAGCATGCAAAGCAAGCATTTTATTAAGGCTCATAGTACAAGCTTTTAGAAGACAACACTTTGTTAATCACTTATTTTAGTGAGAATACAAGGGTGTACACTTCATTGAGAATATCCCATCATTACATTCAATGTACAGTTAGATTAGAAACTAGTTGAAGAACTCAACTTTAGTCTCAATTGAGGTTAGGGGTTATAAGTGTCTGGAATTCATTTAAATCTCTTTGGGGGCTCACCGTCGCTTTCGCTAAGGGACTGTTGACCAGCCTTTCTCTTATATAGCTGAATTGCAACTATTTTTAAATATTCTTTTGCCGAAATGATTTTATCCTCTCCTTACTTCTCTTAATTTCTATTACTGCTTTGTGATTTATCTAGTGTCTACCATTTGAGTACCTGCGCTAAGTCCTATCTGTTTGTCGATGCGAGTTGTCGATGTGAGAGATTCCTCTGATCATTCAATCACATTATGGTTCAAATGATTGTGATACAAGTTTGTCTCTAGGGTGAAACTCAATCGGAAATGCCTAATTGAGTGGTTAACCGTGGTTGAATGATAGCCTATTCCCACCGGGAAAAAAATCACTTCCGCAACAAACGGGCGTTCGACTAATGTACAACTTTCTGAGCACCGACTTTGTTGTTTTCGGAAGTTCTCGGAAAATCGTACACTAGAACTTCCTCAAAACATTTGAGGATATTGAAGTCGGGTTAAGTTTGCGTTTTTCTGTGAAACAGGCCAGCGGTAACCCGAAAAGCTAACGAAGCAAAACAACATCCGCACGGCTATTTCATTGTTTTCGCGCGAAAAAACTCTCCAACTTTGAACCACCATCGTCGTGAAAAAATGCAGGTTGTTTTCGCGCCTATGTTTGATGACATCGAAGCGTGTGATGTGTCATAGGTCACCTTCAATCGGAGATACGTGCCAAAATTTTGGCGTGAACAAGACCCATTTTCCGATGAGTTTTGGGAAAATCATCGGAATGGGCAAAAGTTACAAATGCTCCGGTAGAAATAGGCTATGAGAAATGACATGTGCTTTTGTGTTCCTTGTGAACGTGTCCAATTAGGATGCTCGGTTTCATCCTGAGTCACAAGATTTCTCGTCGAAAAACGTCACGTGTGACTGGTGTCATGAGCTGGTAATGTACTCTTGATTTTAATGTAGTCTTCGTCACATGTCGTGTCACTTAAAATATCCCCGATGCTGATGGTAAAAGCGTCTAAAATCACCTCGAATCAGACATATCGGCGGGAATAGGTACAGTAGCGCATGAAGTTGCACTTTTCAACAGTGACAAAATGTGATAATTTGTCACTCAATCCGACAAATTATAATAAACTGGACAAAACGCTGACATGTGACTACGTGTGATAAGTAGTGACCTATGGATGGAGGATTTTGACGTAAGGTGACAAAAGGTGATGTCATATGACAAAATATTACAAATTTTTTGAGTTACGATTTCCGGTATTAAGTTTGTATTTTGAACCTGAACTTAGAGCAAAATAGACGGCCCGCAAAAATATATGTTTCTGCCACGTCAGCTAAGGGTATTTTCGCATGTACTAAAGTTACAGTTATTTTTTGTCGTTTTCCTCCATAACTTAGAACAAAACGAGAAATTCCGCAGCCGTACCAAAAAATAGAAATTACCACCGTACAAGTTGTGTTACCTTGAAATTTTATACGTATAGGAGTTTGTTGTCTAGCGCGATACAATTTGTCGTTTAGCGCATTTCGACCCACTTTCGAGTCCTTTCAACACATGTTCAAACCTTACATCAAATCACCTCGCGAGGTGATTTGAAATAAAGTACAATAAGGTGAGGGAATAGGCAAACACTCTTGCACGTGTCTAAAGTTTTTGACAATTTTTGTGCGCGGAGTATCACAAAAAAAATACATTGCAGGTTTCAAGCCTGTGCGTAATGTTTTGCGTGCGCTGATTTCCGTACGGGGGCTGTCTCTCTCAAAAACACGTGTCTTCACACGTGTGACGTATGAAAAATATTGGCCATCTATCGGCAAGTGGGAAGAAGAAAAATGAAACCGCAAATTCTGTGCGACAGGGAAAGGTATTTTAGGATTTCGACACGTCGACAATGTGGCGTACGGACATTACAGAACCACACAAATTGTACAGCGTGCGGAGAAACGCCTCAAATTGAAGCCAAGTGGATGTTTCGCCTCATTTTATGTACCACTTCATCTGTCACAATTCTTCGTACACGTCTACGTAAGTCACTTTTTTAAGTGACAAGTTATTTGCGTTTACACCCGAATGCCTTGAAAGATGTACGGAGAATCTTCGCTAAAAAACAAAATAGCAAGACTTGGTCCTTGCCATCCGGTGTGCCAAACCCTAACTTCGCACGACCAGTCTGACCATACGTTGAAACAAAGTACATGTTCGTACTCTGTACGTATGTACGTATGTATGTATTATGTATGTTCGTATCATAGTTAAAAAGTAGGTGAAAGTACACCCATACAATATGCCTATTGTACGCAGAAAATACAATATACCCTTAAGACATATTCTATTGGCCGAAAAATGAAATAAAATATTAAAAGGGTTGAGTTGCACATGGATCGATAGAGAATTGAACTTTATGTCGAAATTAAAAAAAAAAATCGGACAAAAAATATTTTTCTTTGAGTTTTGAGCGACTTTTTATTTCAACCGTCAGAATTGGACGATCTGACGGTCGTTGATCAAAGTAGCGATCTACGAAGATCACATGAAAAGCCCATAACACAACTTACGATAGGACTATCGTCAGATTTGGACGATCGAACGGTCGCCGATCAAAGAAGCGACTTAAGAATTTCACATGAAGAGCCCATAACACAATTTACGATAAAGGCGTCGACAAAATAGAAACGCCTACTTTTGAACTATGGTACGTATGTATGATGTTTGTATGTATATATGTATGTGCGTATGTATGTATGTATGTATGTAAGTATGTATGTTTGTATGTATGTATACATGTATGCATATGTACGTATGTACTCTGTCATCGAACGGCCACAATTTGACAGCTAGGGTTTTGCCTAATTTCACTAAAACGTCACTTTCACGAGTTGCGGCAAATGTCCGTTCGATGGAAAGACATCGCTACAGTACTTTTGTCGTATAATTGTTATTGAGACGAGAAGTCATCCCTCCATGAACAGTTTCCAACCAATTGACCAGCCCCGTGACGTACGTAGGTGCACACACGTGCCGATGTTGAAAGGTTTGGAAAAGTGACGACGAGAAAAAGAAAAAGTCTCAACCGGTCTCGCACAGAACTTTAGTTTTGTAAAGAAGATACACCCTCTGTACGGAAAGTCTCGTCCCCGTCAACTTTTTCCTGTCCACTGAGTTTCGCGCCGACTAAAAGTGGACCGTTGTGTCGCTGAAAAGATCGCGCGATTGGATCCCTTTATCGTGACGTTACAAGTCCGTTTTTCACATTTTCAAAAAGTACAACAGCCGTACATGCCAAGGAAACGTCAGGAAATGCTTCGCTGGCATAGTGCGAAGACCGGTCCAATATTCACACGTGCGGTCGAATATTCTCCGTACAAGTTAAGTTACCCGGCATGCCAGCGCCGTACGAGGGCAAACTTGCGACCGCCACAACGCCACTTTTGCGCAAAAAACGTTAAGAACTGCTTCGCTTGAATTGCGAGAAACAGTTAAGAAATGCGTCGCTGGAATCGTTTTAAAACGACAAAAAACGCTGCGCCGGAATAGTGAGAAAACGTCAGGAAACGCTTCGCTGGCATAGTGCGAGACCGGTCCACTATTCACACGTGCGGCTGCGTATTCGCCGTACCAAGCTAAGTGGCTCGGCAGTCGAGCTGTAAGCTGGACCGTTGCCATTCAAATCGTACGGCAGCACTTGAACAAATCGCGCGATCGCATCCCTTTATCGTGACGCTACAAGTCCGTCTTCACGTTTCAAAAAATATTACGGCAGCCGTACATGCATAAATAAACGTTAAGAACTGCTTCGCTGGCACAGAGCGAGACCGGTCCACTACTCACACGTGCGGCCGCCTCCTCGCCGCCCCAAGCTCTTCGGCCCGGCAGTCGCGCGCCAGCCCACGCCCGCCTCGCCCGCCAAGCCGCCGCCGTTCCAACGCTAGCTGCCACGTGGCGTCCTGCGGAAAATATGCTCGCACGTGCCAAGTGTACGGCCATGGCGGCCGCGATGACCACAACGACAAAGATGTTGTTCTTCCTTTGCCACATGGCACCGACATGGGCGCAAACTATGGCGGCAAGAGACAGTGAGTCTTTCTTCACCTCGCTTTGCTCACTCTTTTCCTGCAAGCTCTATCTCCGGGTTTTCCTTTCACACGTGCGAAGCATGGCTCTGATTGGCTCCCAGGAGGTTATGCCGCAGGGTCGGCGCTGGAGGCGGTGCGGGGAGCGGTGGAGAGGAAGGAGAAGTTTCCGGAAATCAAATGCGGAGCGTTCGAAGCGTTCAACTGCGACGAGTCTGGTCGCGTGACGCAAGCGTGAGTCGCTGTCACAGCGTGCACTCTCTGCTGCGATGATTACGCACTGAATGTTCGCACAAACCGCACATATTTTTCATTTTGGTGCCGGGGTGCTTTGGTGCGATGACTCTCTGCTGTAATGAATTACGCACCGAGTTCCGCACTGAATTCCGCATTGAATTTTACAATAAATTTTAAATTGACTTTCTCACTGGATTCCGCACTGAATTTTGCACTGAATTTCACAATATTTTTTTTGCCTGAATGCTTCTGTACCACAACTCTCTGGTGTAATGAATTGCGCACCGAGTTCCGCACTGGATTTCGCACTTAAAACGCACTAAATTTTACTCATATGGCTGCCTGGATGCCTTACAGCATTGTGTTCGCAAGGGGAAAAAATTGGGAGAGGGAAGAGGGAAGGAAACAAGAGGAAAGAAATTGGGAAGGAGAGGGGACAGAGGAAGTAGGAAACACTGTTGTGGGGAGGGAGAGGAGACGGAGGAAAAGGGATAGAATTGGTGGGAAAAAGAGGAGAGAGGAAGGGGGAGAAAATTGGCTCGTTTGCAATAACGGAGAGATGGGTACGGATATCTTTTTTGATAAAGGGAGTCATTCCTCATCTGGTAGGGGGACGGGGTGTAAGTTTCTCTTAGCGTATACAGGAAATGGGGGGGAGAGGGACATGAAGAAACCATTGCAATGGGAGGGGGGAGAAAGAAGGAGAGGAGGGACATGAAGAAACTCATGTAATAAGTGTGGGGTACTTGTGGCTAATTGAGCTGCGATTGGGGGGAGAAAGGGAAGAGGGGAAGGAGGAAAACAAAGGATATCGGAAGGGTCGCAAAATTTTCTCTCAATATACAAGACAGTTGGGAGGGAGGAAAGGGTAAAGGGGGAAAGGGAGGGGGAGGAGGAACTCATTCAACGGCCATTGGGAGGTTGACAGGTAGATGTAGACTAGTACTCTGTCAACAAATGATTGGTGGGGGGAGGGGAGGGAGAGGGACTGTAGGTTCCTTTTCAAGTACATAAGTGACATGGGGGGTGGAGTGAAGGGGGAAATGAAAGAACTCATTTAAGGACCAATGGGGAGAGGTGCAGTGATTTTTGGTTGTTAGGACTAAAGGGAAGAATTGCGGCGGAGATTGGCAACCTCACACGATTGAGACTATTGTGAGTGGACATTAGGAGGGATAAAATTGAATCTAATATGGGAAAAGTAAAGGAGAAGGTGCGAATAAACGTGGAATTATATTAAAGGAAACCACCCTTAATTTTGCGTGGTAACGCATTACTAGTGAATGAACGGGCAGGGTATTATATGAATCGCTTTGTCAGCAAAGTATTCAGTTTGGAATGTTGATTTGGTTTTGTATGTTTGATTCCGTATGATTTCGTGCGTGTAACGTGGTTGCATGCACGCGGTCCAATGCACGTGAAGTTGTGGTAATATCTGTCTCCGTGTATGACACCGTGTTTGTCTCGTAGGATGAGAGACAAACACTGTATGTGTTAGTGGAGAACTTTACTTTGGTAGATGATTTTTAGTTGCATAGGAAGTTATGCATAAGGTTGTGAAAAAGGTCTTAGAGTGAAGATTTATTTTTAGAGGTAAGATCCAGTTGTAAAGCTTTTGCTAAGATATATGTGTATTTTGCAAGCCCTTTGTATGTAATTCGTTTAATGCTTCCGCTTGTATGATTTTTTGCGTGCCTGCGCACTCCAATTTGTGAGGACTGTCCTATTATATTGGTGAGATTTGCTCCATTGACCGGTTGGATAATGAGGGGAAGAGTACGGCCCGAGGAAAGAAGGGGAATGTGCCTTCACGATCTGGTCAGAGCCGGAGCCTGCGGAAAATTCTTCTACTCCCAAAGTGTTGTCTCGTAGCCGAGTGAAGGGAGTTCATTTTTGGGGAAGGAATCGCACTAAGCCAAAGGCGTCACTTCGTGTTGATCCCTTATAAACCGAAGCTTATTTCAACCTTATTTGAAAACTCACTCTAGCTACCCTATATGACTCTAATTTGACACAATTTGCATGTTTTGAATCAATGTAGATGTAGTTATTATTAGAACACGCACCGTCACCAATAGTGATGGCGCACCCAAAAAATACCTGTTTTTTACAAATTGGGGTTGCGACGAACTCCATATATAAACAAAAATTGTCTAGTGTGAGATAATTGTTTCCCTTGCGCCATGGTCTAACAATTTTCGGCTTTGCGCCGTGAAAACTTGCAAAAGCAAATGTGTGTCACGAAATAAATTGTTTTGCGTGTGCCTTGGTCTAAAATAGCAAACACATAAAAAATCACCTTTTTGTTGCTTTTTTAACGTGCTCGACCGTCAGTCACATTAGCGACGTTGACGTTGTCCCTATTGAGATTTCAATATAGAAACATCATAAATTTGTAATTCTTATTATTTTTTTGGGTTTTGCGAATATGGCACATTTCATTAATTTTGTTTCTATACATTTCAATTTATTTTTGAGAAGAAAGGGGTCGAATCTATCAATTATATTCGAAAATCGACTCAAAATTATGTTAATCAACCTTAGTAAGTGTGACGCTGAAAAAATTCCGTTTGGATGAGTACAAATGATACATGATATATTTTTTTGGTGTATTTTCTTTCGGATCAACCCAATTGACAAGGTATTTGCGGTCGGCATCACAGATATTTAAATGGTAATGAATTGAGTGGAAACATTCCATCGTCTATCGGTCGACGTCTCTCCAATTGCTGTAAGACTAGATTATAATGCAAACTGTAATTATATTTGGAACAGGGTAACAATTTGTTTTAAAATCGTGTTGAAGGAATCAAGAAAGGGAAGGGGGCGGGGGAGGGGAAGGGAAAGAGATAGAAAGGGAGAAGAGGCAAGTGAGGGTGAGGGAGATGGAAAGGGAGGGTGGGGGAAAAGAAGACGGAGTCAAACTCTAACGATTTATTTAATTGTCAGTTAAATTTCTATAATTCCTACATCTCACTATGCAGTTGGGTGTGATGAGGAAACTTATCATACAGCTTGCGTTGCACTTTTGAGCTCGTAGAGGACCAATAGGGGGAGGGGGTCATATAAGAATTAATGTTGAAAATCACTCGATGTGAAATCCATCAATTTTTCTGAATGTAAGGCTTGATAAAAACTCCACTGGTATAGTCTCCATGGACGTGTGCTCAAGTTCCTTTTGATTTATTAACGTCGGTTTCATACCAAATAAAACGCATTTTGGGCGGGGGTGGGCGGAGGCGCCCGTTCTCACAGATATCTACACGATAACAAGTTGAATGGAAGTATTCCATCGTCCATCGGTTAATTGACATCTCTTCAAAGCTTGTAAGGCAACATCCCAAAAATAAGCTCATTTTGACTTTAATAATGGAATGGAGTAGGTGCTCGGAGGGAAGACGGGAGGGAAAAAAACTCTCCCAGTGTTCAGTCCCAACAGGAATCTAGCATGTATTTTTGGTTATATTCTTGTAGGATTCATTGTGATTGTATACGAATTCTCATATTTTATTGGTACTATTGCTACTAGTCCACAACTATTTTCTGGATTTAGGGGCATTTCTTTTATGTTTTGCAACATTCGCTCTATTTTTCAAATGCCTCTCCACTTCCCAATTTTGTTTTATTTCCTCTATTTTGCGGATTACTTCTTGGGGGACTTCGAAACCCCACAAACTTTGAGGACAATTATAAAGTTGTTCGGTCTAGTTGTCAATTTTATCCTATCAAATACTAAAACTCAAACGAAAAACCTCTCTATTTTTGCTTCCTCGTTTGTCTCTCCTTTACTTTTATTTTACTCATTTTGGCCTTCTCTCCATTTTTGGTCTTTTCCTATCCTTTGTTTTTTCCTTATTTTGTCCTTTCATGGCCTCACCTACTACCTAGCGTATAATTTTTTTCCGCCTCAAATGTGACCACCTAAAAAACACCATTATTTTCTAGCTCCCTCTTCAATTTCTTTAAATAATCATCGACGTCTTATTACCCTCTCTCTCACCAAAATTCATATAATTATGTACTCCGTCTATTCCCCTCTCCCTCTGTGTAGCATGTGGAGGGAGACCCCCTGGTTTTTTCTCATGCCCCACGCCTCTCCTACTTTTCACCCCAATTTCAATATTTAGATGATATCGTTTTTAACATTCTCTTAGATCTGTTTTTCAAAGCTTCGTAGTGTTCCTGGTTGTGGAGGATGGGTTTTATTTTTATCTTTTTGCGTTATATTTTCTTGGAAACTGGATGTTAAGATATGAAATAGTAAATAAGGAAACTGTTTATGCCTTTTCCTTTTTAAAGTTCAATTCTTTGTAAAATATCTTTATCTTGTCTCTAGGTGGTCTCCATTTGGAAATCGGACAAGACCACATATAAAAACATTTACAAGTAGCTATTATCAAAAGCTCAAGTTTTAACTCTTAAAATGAAGTTCACTTAAGAGTGGATCGGGAGAATAAATATTTGAGGGCGAGTCCAACAATTCGCCTCTTTCCCCTATTTTCCGGAAAGACTTTCCTATTTCTGATTTAAGCTCGGCCCTGCCTTTTTTGTTCAAAGGTGAATGCGAGTGGTATTTATGTTTTTCCACATGTCAATAGTGCAATTGAAATTCAAATGAAGTTGTCTTTTATAATACCCATAATTGCAAAGGTTAGATATAAACACTCCATGTACATGTATTTGTTCTGACATGATAACCCATTGCAGTTTTACGATGGGAATATGATCCACATAAAGTAGAAGTTCCTCATGATACAGCTAACTATAAGGTTATTTTTTATGCTCGGTGATCCTCATGATCCATACTAACTAGGTCCTTTTTGATGCTCGGTGTTACAGATTTTTATCAAACAACACATTGAGTGGAAGCATTCCATTGTCCATCAGGCAAATGACATCCCTAAGATATTTGTAAGAATTTTGAACTGGAAAGATTGATCCATAATCACTAGACGTTCCTCATGATTCATATTAACCAGAAGATCCTCATCACCCATACTAACTAGAAAATCCTTTCTTTTGTTGTGGTTTTTGGTGCTACAGAACTTTATCAAACAACTTGTTGAGTGGAAGCATTCCATCGTCTATCGGGAAACTAACATTCCTGGAAACTTTGTAAGACTATTTGAAATGTAATGACAAACAATAGATAATTAAAAAATTAAATAATATTCTAATGTTTCTAATGTTATAAATTTTTTAATGATGTGTGAATAAAATTACACAAAAAACCATAATTTTCCCTCTCCCAACCGCCTCCATCAGTAGATAAACCATCCTTGGAGTTGAAGGACATTAGAAATAAAAAGATTGGAAGCAAAAGAGGATGAGAGAGAAATCCTCATAGGAAGGATAGTTACCTCAAGAGGGAGTAAACGCCAAACATAGGGGAGAGGGAGAGAAGGGCCACACGAGGTGAAGGCAGAGAACACGACATACGGGGGAAGAGAAAGAAATGTGAGATAAAGGGCCAGTAGCACAAGAGGACATCCCTCCTCTTATCAGAGCAATATGGGAGGCGGAAGAAATGGGTCGGAAAAATCCCTGGAATTCCCTTCCTCACTCTTATTATCCACTACATACCACAACTAAAGGAAATGGAATATACATAAGGTTACCCCAAGGGATTGCAGTCGGTTAACGTGACTACTAAGAACTTTCCATCTAAGAAGATTCCCGTTACCGATCACTGTAGGAAGCCTAATGTGTATGATAATACCATCAATCGTTAGGGAATCAGTGGGAAGGGGATGGTGAGAGAGGGAGAGAGAGGGAGAGAAAAGGAAAGTGGGAGAGAAAAGAAGAGAGAGGAAGAGAGAGAGGTCAAATCCATCTTTCACTTTATAGAAGGGTTGGGGTTCCACTAAAAAATTGTGGTTATCATTCTTTGAGATTTAGTAAAGGTTATGATTATCGATTTTCTTAGTGCGATGTTGGGACTAAAGCTTTGAGATGTACTTATCAAAATCTAATACGCAATAATTTTCTGGTGCATTATCTTTTAAACCATACTAACTGAAAGACATATGGGTGGAGAGGGGGTTGGTGAGATGGGTATGTCCAACTCCATAGATATCTAAATGAAAATCAGTTGAGTGGAAGCATTCCATCACCCCATTAGTTAAAGTACTAACTAGAAAATCCTTTCTTTTGTTTTGGTTTTCGGTGCTACAGAACTTTATCAAAAAAATTGTTGAGCGGAAGCATTCCATCGTCCATCGGGCAACTAACATTCCTGGAAACTTTGTAAGACTATTTGAAATGTAACAAAAAACAATAGATAAATAAACAATTAAATAATAATCTAATGTTTCTAATGTTAATTTTTTTTTAAGAAGGTGTGAATAAAATTACACAAAACCATAATTTCCCCTCTCCCAACCCCCTCCAGCACTAGATAAACCATCCTCGGAGTCGTAGGACATTAGAAATAAAAAGATTGGAAACAAAAGGATGAGAGAATAAGCCTCATAGGAAAGAGAGGTACCTCAAATAAAGCCAAACAGAGGAGAGGGAGAGAAAGGCCACACAAGGTGAAAGGAAAGAACGCCACATACGGGGGAAAAGAAATAAAGGTGGGAGGGGGATGTTGAGCGAAAGAGAGAGGGAGATAAAAAGAAAGAGGGAAAGAGTGGAAGAAAGAGGAAGCGACAGAGGTCAAATTCATATTTCACTTTTTAGAAGGGTTGGGGTCGATTCATGAGCTACATCCCTTGAAAATTGTAGTTGGTAGTTTTTTAGATCCAGTAAAGGTTATGATTATCGATTTTTTTAAGTGCGATGTTGGGAATAAAGCTTTGAGATGTACTTATCAAAATCTAATACGCAATAATTTTCTGGTGCATTATCTTTTAACCATACTAACTGAAAGACATGGGTGGAGTGGGGGTTGGTGGGATGGGTATGCCCAACTCTATAGATATTTAAATGACAATCAGTTGAGTGGAAGCATTCCATCATCCGTTGGTCAATTGACATCCTTGACATATTTGTAAGATTGAATTATTAACAAACCCAAATTCTGATTCTATAATGAGTTAGAATTTGGTTTGAAAAGAGGAGGGTATTCGGCATTTTAATTCGATATAGATACCGATTTTACGTTTTAGGTTCTCTACGTTTCTTTGTCAGAAAAGAAAATTACCTGTATTCTGTAAGGTGTGTTTGATGTAAATAAACATTATAATTTTTCAATTTAATCCCAAAAATCCACACCCTCTCTAAGGTTGGACGAAAAAACGGAGGGAAGTGGGTTTACCAGAGAGCCAAGGGGAGATCGTAAATTGGGAGTTTGTCTCCATGTGGTATCCCCTACAAACGGATTAAAAGAAGAAAAGTGTATATTTTATTTTTTTGTAACTGAATTAGGCATTTAAAAACAAGCCCCCAATGCCCCCCAATGGCTTTTTTATGTCTTATAATTTTCGTTAAACATTCTATTTTGCAACGCTATGTTAATTAATTTTTATAACTGTCTTATTGGAGTAGAACCTCATAGGTGTACCAAGACCTTTGACAAATTGCATTTGGTGTGTTATTGTTGATCTATGCTAACTTGAAGGAATTCTCAAAGGGGAGGGGTTGGTAGGGTGGGTATGCTCGTTATTTTAGGCATGCCTACAATAACAAATTGAACGGCACCATTCCATCATCCATCGGTCAACTAACAAACCTCACAGATTTGTAAGAACGAATTTTGAACAAAACCAATTGCTACTTAAAGAATGATGTAGGACATGGGAAGAAAATGGGATTGAATGTTAAAAGGGGTATTTTGTAGTTGGATAAGTGAACAAAGGAATTTCATGTTTCTATTTTATGTGGTCCATATGTTGAGGTTATTTGTTGTTAAATTCTTCACTTGTATAAGAATTGTTAAACGCTGCTTATGTTTTTTCTTTGCTTTCAAGGAAAAATAGCCATTGAAAAGTAGAGGAAATGTGAGAGGCCGGGGGTGTAAGTGGGGGGGACTCATGAACAAAAATCGATAGTTTTTGGGAATTAACGTTTGCATTTATTTAAATTTCGTTATATTTTAGTGACTTTTTTTAAGTGGTATTATGGCTTATCGTGTTTTTTTTTTTTCATCTTTCTATTGAGCCAATGAACATTTATCAGTTAATGCTAGAGAATGAAGAAGAGGTGAAAGAGGGTGGGTGGGAGATGGAATGTAAACATTCATAAGCATAAATGAATCATTCTTAGGCGACGTAGAGGGGCAAAGATGGGTTTGTAGGCGCATTTTCTGTTCTGTAATTTGTCATGGTTCCCTTATTCAGCTAGTGACATAAAGAGTATGCTACCCTATGCATGTACATTTTGTGCATTTTTCTATTATAAGCTTTTAATTTCTGGTTTCTTTTATTATTAGTACAAGAAAGGGAAACAACAGTGTGTTCTTTAAAAGTGTGTTTGCTATTAGCCATATTGTACATTCTTACTTTGTTTATCCAAACGTAAATGACCCAAAATTTCGGTCCACTAAGAAAATCGGTCTATTTTAACGCCTCAAACATCTCCGGTGGTATCCATGGAATTTTTTTGGTTATTTTGACGTAACAAAAAAAAAAATATCAGCGTATTTGTGGCAAAAAAATCAAATTGTTCCCCCAAAAAATTGGCGAACTTTAGTCTTTCAAGTTAGCAATCACAATTGGAAAAATACAAATGAATTGAAGTGGGGAGAATTGTAAAGAGAATCACCATGTTGTGAAAACTTGTGTGTAACACAATACCTTTTAATAGCTTGTCTTGTGGGCAATTCTGTTATTTTCTTATTTTTGTTTTCGTCTTTCCATTTGGATTTAAGATGGAATAATTACTGCATAAGATTTGAGAGGAGGTGAAAGAGAAGCGTTGAGAGATAGATTAAAAATATACATAAAAATTATGTGTATGATTCTTGCTGGGCGTAAAATGGCAAAGGTAGCTATGAAATTTGACATGATCATTTTAATCGGCTAGAGACATAAAGGGGCCATGACCTTATAAATGTACATTTGTGGTTTTTTGGCTTTGAAGATTTTACTTTCTGTTTTTTTCTTTATGTTATCAGGAAAGGTAATAAAGTGTTCGTTTTTTTAGGTTTGGTTTCTATAAGTAAATATTACACATTGTCGCTTTGATTGGAAAAAAATACCTCCTCTCTAGTGTTGGCCAAAGTGTGGGGAAAAACGTTTATTAGACAGCCGGGGGGCGATCGGAGGAACTGTATATTGGGGGGTTTTCTACAATGGATATACTTTACATACAGATAAGGAAAATGTCAATTTGTATATTTCATTTGTTACAAGTTAGTAGGGTGTAAATTTCAAAATATAAATTATCATTTGCAATACACATTCTATTATGTATTACTATGTTTATAAATTTGTATAATTGGTTGGATTAAAAGCCCACAGGTGTACTTAAGAGTTTTTACTTGAGTTTATTTGGTGTTTTTTTGTGAAACCCTTGATAACTGGAAGGAATTTGGAGGGGGGGGGGTGTTGGTGGGTTGGGTATATGCATTTTTGTAGGTATGGCTATAATAACAAGTTGAGTGGAAGCATTCCATCATCCATCGGTCAAATACCATTCCTTTTTTACTTGTAAGATGAATTTTGAAGAAAGCCAAATGTTTCTTATTGAATGGGGTAAGATGTGGTTGGAAAATAGGGCAAAATAAAAAAAGGGTATTTTGGCATTAAATAATTTTCATCATGTTTTCTTTTTTTATACCTTGCTATCCATTTTTTATTTATGTATTCCAGAAAATTCACTTTAATTCTTAGATTTTTAGTGTAGATAATGAATGCAGTACTGCCTTTTGATCAGGTGATAATAGACACAATCTTTTTTTCATAGCTTAAGTGGTTAATTGTGGGTGCGATACCCTTCCACTTTTTTTTGTCCTTCTTACTTTCACCTCTTTGTAGCCTCTCATATATTATCCTTCTCTTTCATATTCCATTGTCAATTCCCCAAAAGTTAATGCAAAATATATCCTCCATGCCTGCCCACTTCTACCTTCGCCTTCCATTCCCTCCCCTCCCCTCCTAATAGCCTCTCTTTTATCCTCTTACCTTTCCACTGCATGGCATTTTTTCCACCAGCTTGCGAGGCATCCAAGAAGAGGAAGGGAGGGGTGGATTTTTAATGGGGAAATGGATAGTGGCACTTACTTGGGAGAGAGATTGAGTGGTGGTAGAAGATGGTGGCCAAATGGTAGAGCAGTAGTGACGGTTAAAAAAGGGAGAGAGAGTACCAGTCGGAGGTATGAGAGAGATTTAAAGAGAGGTGGTAGAAGGGACATAGAGAATGATGGTCAATGGAGGGTGGGTGAGGTTGTGTACTAGACTGTGGGAGTAGTGTAAATAACGGAGGAGTTATGTATCGGAGGCCCGAAAAACGAATAAAATAAGTCAATTTGTAGTATTTATTGTTTACAACTTAATTGGGTTTGTAAAGAGGTAATATGTAATGTAATTTCGTGTTTTCCATTTTATTTAGTAACATAAGGGGAAGGTGATGCTAGTTGCAACTACAATTAAAAATCCATTCAATTTCATATTTATCAAAGTTAATATTTCTGTCCTCAGATAAAACCACTTGACGTGTACTTACAAAAATTTCATACTCAGTTATATTTTTGTGTGTTATCCTTTCAATATGTACTAAATAGGAGTTTTGGGGGGAGAAACAGGTGAAAGAGGGGTGTTTGTAAAAATAATATAATGATAATAATGGGATTGGTGGGGTGCGTATGGCCATTACCACAGAGATCTAAGTAACAACCAGTTGAGTAGAAGCATTCCATCGTCCATCGGTCATATGCAAACACTCCAAGGCTTGTAAGATTGACCTTTCAAGTGAACCTAATGCTACTTTTAGAAGGTTGTAGGTTAATATAAAGAAAAGATCGATGAAAATTGGGGATTGTTGACCAATGGTGCTTAAGGCATGGGAGAACTTTAGCATTGAAACTTCTTTGGCATACAATTCTGTTTTGTAACAAACTTGCTTTCTTTGCAAAATAAAATACAATTTAATTTGTGTAGATATATTTTACAAAATCTATAGACAGGTCAAATTGAGTAGGAAGTAAACTTCTCAAAATGTCACTCTTCCACGGGGTCTAAACATAAATTCTTAGTTTTTACGATTCTAAGATAAGACACGATATCATATATGGGAAGAAATGGCTGAAATTGGGTGTAAATCTCCATCTCAACTCCGTGTCCTTTTTCCCATCCCTTCCTAAAAGCCTCCTATCTTTTCTCTTCTTTCCTCATTTTTTATTTGTTGTCCACAAACTTTATTCCAACCCACAGACTATTCTAGCGCGAGAGAGTGTGGGGTAAATGGGGAGAGGTAGAGAGCATCGATAAAAAAGGAGGGCGATAATGGTGTTAAACACAGAGGGAGAGGGTGTGGGGGTAAGTTGGAGGACGGAGAGAGTGCCCATATGTGTAGAGGGCGAGGATGGTGTTTTAAACGAGAGGGAGGGTGTGTGGGGTAAGTGGGGAGAGAGAGAGAGCCCCGATAAGAGGGGAGGACGATAATTGTGCTTAGCGTTAGAAGGAGGAGGTGTGGGGGTGAATTGGGGGACGGAGAGAGTGCCAATAAGTGTAGAGGGCGAGAATGGTGTTTAACACTAGATATGGGCGTGATCCAGCACTAATTTAGAAGACGAAAGAACCATGTTTATTCTTAAAAACCCTAAAACTTTAATTCAACATCAAGAAAGTGCACCTAGTGTCAATAAAATTTTGTTTCTAGTTTATATGATAAATTAGAGGTACTAGGAAAAACATTTTTGAAAACAATATTGCAGAAAGAATATGGAAAGTTTAATACTTTTAAAAAAAAATCAAACTACGCGAAATAATTCTTATAATTTTAAAATATATATTTTACATCCCAAAAGGTTGATATACGCACTAAAAGGAAAAACTTCACACAAAATTTTAAAGGTATCATCTAAAGGGAAACAAAATGATAAAAAATAATCAGGAATCATATTATTTTAATTATTGACATGGTATTTCTTTCAAATGAAATTTTCTTACAGGAGATCCTCAATCTGCATTATTTATGAATACGCAAAAAATAATAAAAAAAACCTAGAATCAAGGTTTTGTTAACTGTTGACGTTACCTTTTGTGTGGTGATTTTCTATTTGTTTATGCCTTTGTAGAAGTGACGATCTTTTGAGGGCCCGCATTGATGAGTAGATATGTAAATTGATAATTATTTTTTCCAATGATTTCAAATGACTCTTTAAGATACTTCAAGAAAATGGGAGTGGAAAACTCGCACAGTTAATTTTGAAAACTGATAATTTTGTCAGTTTTTGACAATATCTTATGTATGATCTCTTAAAAAATATAAAATGGAAAAATGTGAAATGAAAACGCATGACCATGAATAAATCACCTTAATCTGTTATTAAAAAAACATAAAATTCAGTCGGATGACGATTCATAATTGAAACATAGGGTCAAATCTATTCCATATTTGTTGGAATACTCGTGCTATCTAGTGCTCATAGAGGAGGGAGCAGGGTGGTGGGCGGTAAGAGGGTGTTTTCTCGTAAAGAAATATTTAACTAGTGTTTTAGGAATTTTGGAATTATGTTTTTCCAATTCTTATAATTTGACTGGCTTCGTAATTACGAAACATGTAATCTTGTGTTACGCATTTTAGTTTCTAAAAAGGTGTTTGTCGGGGGAGGTGTCAAATCCATCAATCACAATTGCCATAACATCCACAATTAAGACTACAGACTCTTTGTAGTTGTAACTTTAGGTAAAATCCTTTTTAGCATTCTTACACGAGAATTCATACGCATTACATATTTTCTTGATGTATTATTCTGCATTTCGAAGTTTTTCAAAGGCATATGGGGGAGGAGAGGGGGACGGTTGTCGCAGATCTTTAATTGCGAACCGGTTGAGTGGAAGCATTCCATCGTCCATCGGTCAGCTGACATCCCTATACTTCTTGTAAGCCTACATTCTGAACAAAGCCGGTTGTCGCTTCTAAAATAGGCAGGCTATGGTTTGAAAATGGGGCAAAAGGTCAAAAGGGATTTCTGGTACTCTATGTATGCTTTCTCAATTTTTTCTAAATTGATCTTCAATAAATTTTTCAATTATTATGGTTACTTCTAGAAAGTGCACTTGGGTTTTTAGGGATCTGTTGTAGAATATAGACACAGGATTACACACAATATATTAGGTGGCTTAAAATGGGTACATACCATTCTTTTCCCCTCTTTCTCTTCTCTAATCGCACTACCTCCTTGTATCCACTCACCTCCTCTCCTCTTTAATTTTTATTTTTTCGTTGTTGTGCTCACCTTTTATTACCTCAACCTTCCTCTCCCAACCACCACCCCACTTCTCCTCCCTTCCCTCCCTTTCTTTCCTTGTAGCTCTCTTTCCTCTCCTCGTTAGCTGTTTATCCACCTTTCGAGAGAGGCTTTCGAGAAGTGGTGGGAAAATTGTGGCAGTGACAGTTAGAAATGGGGAGAGAGTGGCTGTTTGAGACGCGAGAGAGAGAAAGGAGTGAGGTAGAGAGAGGGGTTGTAAGAGGAACGCGAGAGAGAGAAAGGAGTGAGATAGAGAGGGGTTGTAAAAGGAGAGGCTGGGGATGGTGGTCATATAGGGGGAGGGCGATAATGACGCTAAAAAGACATTAGAAGGTGGGAAGAGGAGTAATGATTTGAGGGGAGTAAGATTATTCACATGCGCAATTTTGGGTATTAGTGTCAATGTATCTTTTGGCAACTTAAAACATCTTTACTCCGCGCAAATATGTCATATTTTCGATTGGAGATCGAAAACGAGAATCTTGCCTTTCAATCCCAACCGTCGGATGAGCGATCTGACGTGTTTCACTAAAAAAATATTTAAAGTGCCGAAAAAAAAGTAGGGCTGATTATTATTTTTAGTGCGATTCTAGGCGATTATTTCGTGCAGCGATTCACGCGATTTCATTGGTACTACGAAATCGCATCGTCATAGCATCATTAGCGATTTCACAGTGGGAACATTAAATCAGGTGCTAGGCAGACGTGCGGACGTTTTCACGATGCATTATTGTCAGCAAAATTGTACACGTGGCACTTGATCATTGGACATCCACTTAGTTGCTTTTGTTTCCATCAGGATAAAATGCATAGGACAAGAGTTAGGATTTACCACTCACAGACAAATTAGACTTGGCAACCTTAGTATTCAGAATCAGTGTATTTTGAACATTGTCCCTCTTGTTACAATATTATTCCTTTCTGTTATAATGGAATCTACTTTCTGAATGACTATCTACTCTATGCCTTGCTACATGTGAATGTAATTACTCTCCCTCTCTAAACTCCTGCCTTTTCTACCTCTGTGATTTATCAAGTTCGTCGTTTTTGTGTATCTTGTCATCTGACTAGGTGTACGTGGTCCTAGGAGTCCTCCTAGTTGCCCGGAATGTCTGATCAAGGTCAACAGGTCATGGGCCAACTAGGCGCCCTTGATAAGTTCGAAGGTTCAAATTACCAGTTGTGGAGGTGTCGAGCCGAGGCGGCTCTTGAGGAGAGGAATTGCTTGGGAATCGTTACTCGAGCAGAAGTGCGTTTAGTTCCTGCGGATGCAAACAGTGTGAAAGCGGATGAGACAAAGGCGATGAAAGATTGGGACATGAGGGAGATCCGAGCCAAGAATTGCTTAATTCGTGGACTGGCAGACAATCAGCTGAGAAATGTGACGAGACTCAAAACTTCTGCAAAGATTTGGGAATCCTCAGAGGCGACACACAAACTCTCAGGTATGACAGAAAGAATCAAACTTGGGAAGACACTAATGACAACGGTCTATCAAGATGGCACATCAATGGAGGCTTACACCTCTCACTATGCTAATCTCTTGGCTGAAGCCGACGTTGTCGTTTTCATACCCCCCACTGACACCAAAATCACCCTCCTCATGCTTTCTCTCCCAATCAAGTATAAACCCATACTCACTTGGTTGGATCAGAAAGAAGTATCGACATGGAAGTGGAACGAAGTTGTCGAGGCACTCTTGAAGGATGAATTCAACACCAAAGTCATGACGAATCGCGACATAAACTATGAAAGCTCCGCATTCAATAACAGAGACAAAGACATAAGGGGTAGTCAAACCGCGATAAGAAAGATGACAGAAAGTGCTTTTACTGTGACAAAGTAGGTCATTTCATTTCAGTTTGCAGGAAATACGCTCAAGACAAACAAAATGGAAAGGTGGACGAGTCCAAACTGAAAAGGGGGAAGGGGAAAGGGAAGGAGATAGTGAACTCACACGCGATGATGGCATCATCCCTCGCAGTCGGCTCCAACCATTAGATGATCGACACAGGAGCTTCATAACACATGTGTTACAAGCGCGAATGGTTCACAAATTTCAAGCAAACAACCCCATCTCGAATTTTCATGGGAGACAATCACTCCACCCTCGCAACAGGAATAGGAGACATCGAGATAGAGGCATTAGTTATTGGAAAGCTAACATTCCGCACAATTAAAAATGTTATATATGTTCCTGATTTCAAGAGGAATCTCTACTCTATCCCTCAAGTCGAGGATAGCGGTATCATTCCAGTATGGCAAAAAGGAGGAAAGATCAAACTAATGCGAGAGGGGCTCACCATTGCAGAGGGAGAACGGATGGCAGATCGAACTAACCGTCGCAAGTGCAACTCAAGGATGAAGTCCTTCGCACTCGCCGCAAGATCAATGCTCCACCCTACAGACTCATTTCAAGAAGAATCTTTACTCTATCCCTCAAGGCGAGGAAAGCGGTATCATTCAAATATGGCACAAAGGAGAAAAGATCAAACTAATGCGAGAGTGGCTTACCATTGCAAAGGGAGAACGGATGGAACATCGAACTTACCGTCTCAATTGCAACCCAAGGATGAAGTCCTTCGCACTCGCCGCAAGATCAACGCTTCGATGGACACAAACACCAACGCCAATTAAAAATTTGTCACTGATACTAAAACACTAAACCTTTCAAACCAATTTTTGTGGCATTATAGACTAGGCCACTTACATACATAGGGGATGAAAAAACTGGTCAAAGGCAACATGGCACATGGGATCGGACTCACGTCCGTGAAAGACACACCTGATCTATGTCACGGTTGCGAGATCGAAAAGGCTCATCATTTGCCCTTTCCACAAGCAGGTGCACAAAGAGCTAGCCGACCACTCGAGGTCGTGCATTCCAACGTCTCGGGAACCTCGAAAGTCCCATCCTGCAGTGGCAAAAAGTACATGGTTACATTTATTGATGACGTCACTAGGATGACACACATTTTCTTGCTGACTCACAAAAGCAAAGTCTTCACTCAGTTAAAGACATACAAGGCAACAGTCGAGAAGAAACATGGCACATCAATCACTTGCTTGCGAAGTGATAGGGGTGGAGAGTACCTTTCAAATAAATTTAAGGCTTTCCTCACAGCTGAGGGAGTCGAACACCGCTTGACGACACTAGCGACACCTGAACAGAACGGCGTTGAAAAGAGAATCAATCGTACGCTTCTTGAGATGATGAGAAGCATGATGGTGGTCCACAATACGAAATCGCAGTATTGGGGGGAAGCCATGAGCACTGCCGTGTACCTGCTCAACCGATGTCCCACGCGAGCATTAGACAACTCCACACTATTCGAGCAGTGGAATGGGTTTAGACCGAACCTATCCCATCTGAAAGTGTTTAGGAGCAGGGCTTACGTCTTTAAACACAACAACAAAGGGGGGAAACTGGCACCAAAGGCGATAGAGGGGACATTCTTGGGGTATGACGAGCACACCAAAGCATATAGAGTGCTAAATAACAGCACAAAGACAATCATCATCAGCAGAGATGTTAAGTTTGGAGAGGAATCACAATTCAACAACAATGGGAGTGAACAAGGAGGTGAGACATTTACCTTTGAAGAGCATGTGAAACCCATATCCCCCAACCCATTGCACACTCCGCCACGTGATGTTGATTCAGATGAGGATGCACATGACTCTGCCCCACATCTGGAAAATCCTGAACCAATACAAGCACAAACAGGGTTGCAGACAGACTTGAAGGAGTTAGAATCCGAGATTGCCGAAACTGCCGAGGAAATCATCACACCAAAAGCAAGGGGCGAGACCAAGAAAGCAGCGGAAGAAGTGGTGCAAAAAAAAATTAAAATTAAAAAGAAAACTTGTAAAATGAGGATCTCGAAATTCAGGATGAGCTAATCGAGGCTCCATACCGTGAGGCAGTGGGAGCACTCATCTACGCGTTGAATTGTACCCGTCCGGATGTCTCCACCGCCATTGGAATCCTGAGCCAATTCCTAAACAAGCCAAGGAAACAACATTGGTCAGCAGCGAAAAGGGTGCTTAGATATCTCAAGGAGACAATCGACTACACTCTAGCCCTTGGGGGCACTCAAAAAAGCATCAAAATACATATATTCACAGACTCTGACTAGGGAGGGGATGTTTCAAGCAGAAAATCAACCACAGGTTACATGGTGAACATTGGAGAAGGAAGCGTGAGCTGGAGCAGCAATCTCCAGAAAACGGTGTCACTCTCAACCATGGAGGCCGAATACATGGCGGCCGCGACCACTGTAAATGAGGTTTTATGGCTCCGGGGATTCTTGAATGAGCTACCGTTTGTGCATAAGACAAAAACCACCATCTACACGGATAGCCAGAGTTGCTTGGCCCTAATCAAAAATCCTATCAACCACCCTAAGGCCAAGCACATCGATATGCGGTACCATTTCATTTGGGACACCACAATTGCTGAGGCCGTGGCATTTGAGTGCATTCCAGACAAGGAGAACGGAGCCGACATGCTCACAAAGGCTATCGGAAAAGAAAAATTGTTGCTCTGTGCAGGAAAAGCAAAACTCTCTAAGACGAAAGGAGTAAACCTCAAGGAGGAAGGAGAGTAGCCTTAGATGGTCACATTGAAGGAGAGCAAGAAAAGAAAGATTGGAGTGGAAGGTGCAAGCGCTTAAAGTACTTGGATTACTTTCCCGAACCTGATCCTTCGGCAGGACCACCGTCGCTTTGCAGCGACGCTATTGGAGGACGATCCTCCAACATTGGATTTCGATGAACGAGGCTACATCTGCACGTTGGCAGCCGCCGCACACCCTTTGAGTTTTCAGGATTGAATCAAAGCGTCACAAGTGGTCCGTTAAATTGAAATTGTCCTGATTTTATACGTGGCATTGAATTTACGCCACAGGTGACAAAATTGATTTCAAACATTGATTTCAAACGGTCCTGTACGAAAGACATTTTGGAAGTGACGACGAAACTTACATGTTTTTGAAGTGACGCACGTAAGTTTAAATTTTTATAGATGTACAGCAAAGATTTTGTTCGTTCGCCATCGGGACTTACCAAAGGGGACCGCGGACCATTTCTACGAACATGGGTAAACGAAGTCTTAGTCAACGGAAATTTTATATCGCCCTTTGAATCAAGTGGGAGTATTATTTTTAGTGCGATTCTGGGCGATTATTTCGTGCAGCGATTCACGGGATTTCATTGGTACTACGAAATCGCATCATCACAGCATCATTAGCGATTTCACAGTGGGAACATTAAATCAGGTGCTAGGCAGACGTGCGGACGTTTTCACGATGCATAATTGTCAGCAAAATTGTACACGTGGCACTTTATCATTCGACCGCCACTTAGTTGCTTTTGTTTGCATCAAGATAAATAGCACAGGACAAAGAGTTA
>JBBHKE010002998.1:42223-80734 GCA_037447655.1 Zygnema cylindricum | reverse complement strand
TTATCCTAGATAAAAATCCACAAAAATAGAAATTAGAGCCAAAAGGCATACCATGTATATTTCTAGGGTATGATGATCATGCCGAGGGTTACAAAGTATATGACAATAAGAGAAATAGAGTCGTGCAATTCTGTGTCCTCCATTGGACTACAGTATTCAAGAAGCCTCTAGATAGTATTTAACTAACCCACTTGAAGCCACAACCACTGCTGCCCAAAAAGGCAAACTGACAATTTGACTGCACCCCTGTGCAGCTTGGACTCCCCTGAGTCCGTAGCAAAATAAATCACTGAAAACGGCCAACAAGCCGATAAGTTATGAGGGAGTAAAAATGCCAATTTGTACAAACTCTCATAGGGAGAGATGACTACCTACCAAAATTTTCTAAGTCCTGATTCCCTCTGATAACTTCTATCTACTGAAGTACGGACCAATCAGATTACTGTACCGTACCAAAAAGTACTACTATCGGTGTACCTTTTGTACGGCCTATGTACGACAAGGTTATTAAGCGGACGCGTGTCTGCTTTTTACTCGTCTGTACATTGCTTGGAATTCCTATGACCGAATGTCATCTCTCCACGTGGCTCCAGGTCATGCCACGTCACAAAACGCCAAGGTGACCACTTCGGGATTTCGGCGATGATGTACGCCGTCGGATTCACAATGAGACGCAATCGTAGCCGTTATAAATGCTTGCGCGAAATTTATTTCGTTGCCAAAAACATGCGTAGTATTCGTTTCGAAATGATGTCGTACTTCGTACTTTAATAAAACTAATATCTATGCACGACGTATCCAGTTTTAGTTAAATGAATTTGTTCCTTCTTAATGTATATATATCTGTCACACACTATAGCATTTAGCATTGGTCCTAGATTAATAGGATAGATCTGACCGCTGTCGGTGAGTCTGACTACCGGTAGGTACCGGGATCAAATCCCAGGTCCGTCATATATATTTTTAGAGTAACCTACTAAAAATAAGTGCCTGTTGGACTAGGGCAGCCATCGATCAACCACCCTCTCTATCCTTCAGCGACTACAACAAGTATAGGGGCTATAGAGAGGAGGTGGAGGCAGGCTGTCTGCCCTTTTTCTTTTTATGCTTACATATTACACCTAGAAAATACTCTAGAAATCTATCAATTTCAACACTCCCCTTATTTTCTAGTCTAATTTTAATTTTTCTTTCAACTCGCATTTTTCCCGACAATATTTTAATTTAGGAGAGGGCACTGGTTTGGTCATCATGTCAGCCACCATTTCTTCATCAGGTCTATACACAAGATTTAAAATTTTGTTTTCAACTTTTTCTCTTACGAAGCTTAATCTTATGTCCATGTGTTTTGCTTTGAAATGGTGTTTTGGATTGGCTGCGATTGCAATTGCAGCTTGATTATCGCAAAAGATTTCATGCACCCCCTTCTTCATATATCCCAGTTCTTGCAATAATGATTTCACCCACATTAGTTCTTTTACAGCAAAACAAGACGCCATATACTCAGCCTCCATAGTAGACTGAGCAACCACTTTTTGTTGCTTACTGCTCCAACAGCAAGCACCTTCACCCACATACAAAACATATCCAGAAGTGCATCTTCTCATAGGTGCATCCCCATAACTAGAATCACTCCAAGAGTGGTGATATCAGTGTGCTCCCCTCCAAAATTCTATCATAATTCACATGTCCTAAACGTTTATGCCATAAATCACAATCACTGATTACACTTGAGTACATAACATCATTATCATTATCATTTGCAAGACTCAACCGATACAAATTGTTTCCACCAGCAAATCCCTCTGCAGCTATTTTCCCATTTTTACTCACTGTTATCTTTCCATTCTCAGATATAGTTTTAAAACCTTTCTTTTCTACCACGGACGTAGAGAAAAAAATTCTTTTAAAAACTAGGAGATGCAACACATCTTCTAAAACCATTTTCACAGATTTTCCCTCTACGTTCAACATAAGTGACACCCTCCCCTTTGCGTTTGACTCAACAATGGTATCATCACTAAAATAAATTTTGATGGGTGAAATAGATTGAATACTCTCAAATAGATGGCGATTGCGGCACACGTGGGCAGATGCGCCGAAGTCTATTATCCATTCGTCTTCCTCCACGCTTTCCGTTGCTTGTGCCATCGCAAAGTATTTCTTCTCGTTCTTGATGAGAAAGCTGCTCACTTCCTCCTCTTTAAGTGCATTGGAAAATGCTGTTGGGTGTCCATTTGACGTAGATGGAACTCGGATTTTGTCCCAACCTGAGCAAAAATTTCCCGTAGCTTTGGCTCTTTTGTAGGCATTACACAACCTGAAAACATGGCCCTTTTCATCACAGTAATAGCAAGTCAAAGGTGACCTTCTTGGTCCACTACCTCTACCACTACCACTACCACTGCCACTGCCAATATTAGAGTATGAAAACTGGTTAGAGTCTGAAAACAGGTTAGCTAAAGCCTGAACATACTTACTACTACCTTTTTGTGACATCGTGTTAGCATCTTCGCTCAAAATAAAGTGAATTGCTAATGCTATGTTCCACTAACGCTGTGGAAAAGCCCTAAGCTTATCCATAGCTCCCTTGTACTCATCAGGTAAAGTTCTCATAAATAACATATAGCTTGGTGAGGGGGAGAAAAGTCCCCACTTGCACTAGTACTCTGAAGGAACAACCTTTTCATAGCATGACAATGATGTGACATACTACCTCATGAATACTTAAAATCAAAGATGTGAGTGGCTATGTTAGTGTGCAGTGTAACATCTAGCTGAACATACATAGCACGTACACTAAACCAAACTTCACAAGCTTTCTTCAACTCAAGATACGACATTACCAAATCTTTAGTCATTGCATGTTTCAAGACGTTGAGGCAGTGGAGATTCTTCTTTCTCCAATCCGGTGCAGTCTCATCGGCAGTTCCTTCCACAATGGGTGACAAGTCCCTCTCCTCGAAATATGAGCTCAACATATCTTCCCAATATAAGAAGTCAGTTCCATCAAAAATAGGCAATTTGGGCGGTGGGCCCATAACCTGTCGAAGGTCATGAGCATTAAGACTCGGCTTTGATCCACAACCACTATTAGTCACAATTGCACCAGCTGGAGCAGGTGGAGCACTAGGGCTAATAGGAGCACTTGCAATAGGAGCTGAGCCATTATCAGACATGTAAGCGGAAGCAAACCCAAAGAGAAATGCTTAGAAGACTAGATCTATATTGTAAGATATGTAATTCCAAACGAAAGAGGTATTTCAACCAAAAAATCATGTACTACAAGCAAATTAGAGACAATAGAGCATAAAACACCTTAAACAGCACTCAGTGCTCTAATTTCCTTAATTCTTTTGTAGAATGTTCATTCTGTATTGAATTGATCAATCCTAATTGAACTAAATACTCAAAAGATCTAAAAACATCTAAAAGATCTAGAAAACATCAAAAACGTATGTACGTGGTTCACTAGACACCCTACTGAGAAAATCTAAGTCTTTGGTCCAGAATTGTCCACTAACAATATCTATACCCTAAAAATCCGAATTTCTTATCACGTCTACATTCATTAGCGGCCCTACACACTAATTTACTAAAAGATATCAATTTGTGTAGATACTACAAAAGGTGAGGATTTCTCGTGTGCGTAGTATATTAGGAATAGAATAGAGACTAGAGCAGTAAAAGGGAAAACACCATATGAAGTGTGGATCGGAAGAAAACCGAATGTTAGTCACTTCCGAGTTTTTGGGAGTAAATGTTTTATTTTGGATAATCTCCCTATTTCTAAGCTTAGTCCGAAATCGATTCCCGGAATTTTTATGAGTTATGATGATGAATCCATGGGCTATAGAGTATTTAATACGGATAGGAATACTCTTTAGACTGCTAGAAATATTCAAGTTAAGGAAGAGGGCATATCGGTAGATGTTTTTGGTATGACAGATTTTGAAAAAGATTCCAAAATCAAATAATATGTTATTTTTGAAAGTGTTCCTCTCACTTCACTTAGTTAATCTTTGGACACTTCGGCTGGTCCACGTGTGGAGGATACTCCTCCTCCTCCTCCACCTCCTCTTCCTCGGCGACAACCTACGGATCCAACAATTCAAGCCTCAGATTTTTCGGGGGGAAGAAGGCAAAGCAGCAGGCTGCGAAACTGCGAAGCTGCTCTATTTTCTGTCATCACGCTGGAACCTGGTGAAAAATGCGAAACTGCAAAACTCAAAAGTTGCGAGGCTGCTGCGAAGCTGCAACGCTGCAAAGTTGCGAAGCTGCGAGGCTGCTCTATTGTCTACCTGCACGATGGAACCAGTCGAAATACAGGATGCTTTTTCAGCACCGGAAAAGGATCAATGGATCTCCGCAGTTAACGATGAAATGCGATCGATAATGGAGGCTCAAACGTGGGAGCTTGTGGAGCTTTCGCCAGATCGAAAGGCCATCGATTCTAAGTGGGTCTTTAAAGTCAAGTTAAATCCAGATAACTCTATTGAAAGATATAAAGCTAGACTTGTTGCTAAAGGCTATAGTCAGAAGGAGGGAATTGACTATGAAGAGACTTTCTCTTCGGTTTTCCAATTTCCAACTGTTAGAATTTTGTTGTCATTAGCGGCAATTGAAGATATGGGATTACATCAAATGGATGTTAAGACAACTTTCTTGAATGGAGATCTAAAGGAAGTTATTTATATGAAGCAACATGAAATGTATGAAGATACCGGAAAATTAAATCTGGTTTGTAAGTTGTTGAAATCCTTGTACAGTCTGAAGCACGCTCCACGTCAGTGTAATCTAAAACTAGATGAGTTTCTAACCGGAATAGATTCGTTAGGACTAGCTCAGATCACTCAATTTATGTTATAGAAGGGGAAGATAGGATCATTTATATTGCTGTATGTGTAGATGATTTGCTACTGTTAAGCAAGTCAATAAATGACATTAACAAAATCAAGGCAGCCTTGAATTCAAGATTTGAGATGAAGGATTAAGGTGAGGCAAGGTATATTCTTGGAATTCAAGTAGAAAGGGATAGAGATCGGAAAACAATCAATCTAGCGTAGCGGGAAGCGATAAGAAATGTGCTTGAAAAATTTGGCATGGCAGAGGCAAATGGAAGTGCCACTCCCATGGAATTTAAGCAAAAAGTGGTAGATATGGAGAAGAATGGGGGATTCATCTTTGATGACATCTTAGATTCAAGGGAGGCAAATTTTATGGCCACCATTCCTTACTGACAGATTGTTGAGAGCCTCATCTACTTCATGAACAGCGCGAGGCCGGATATTGCGGCAACAGTTGGTGTATTGAGTCAGAGTTTATAGAATACAAGGAAATCAGATTGGGAGGCAGCAAAGAGGGTTATTCGATACCTTGCAGTGACACGGAATCTTTGACTTGCTCTCGGTGGAGATGAAGCCAAAATTCGGACATGGAGCGATGCTAGCTACGGAAACATTCCAAGTCGCCGTTCCACAACCGGATTCATTTTGAAGATTGGAAGTGGAACATCCTGCTGGAGCAGCAAGCTTCAAAAAGTAATAGCTCAGTCTACAATGGAGGCTGAATATATGGTAGCGAGCTCAACTGTTAAGGAGTTACGATGGGTGTAATCTCTCCTTCAAGACTTCATTTTATGCAATCCGCACCTTAAATATTGTGGTGTGACAACCAGGCAGCTATTGCAATTGCATCGAACCTGAGTCATCACTTCAAAAGCAAACACATTGACATCAAGCTGCATTTTGTAAGAGAGAAGGTGATGAACACAATTTTAAGGCTAAGTTACCTTCCGGATGAGAAGATGGTAACAGATATGATAACTAAGCCTTTACCTGCACCTATGTTAAAGTTTTATAGGGAGGAATGTGGACTCAGTGGCTGAGAGAGTCTAAAGGTTTAGGGGAGTGTTTTTTTGGAAACCTTAAGTCCTCTCTATATCTTGCTGCTATGGTGTCATGCTGCGCTAAGTCTGACATCGTAGCTGGAAATCTTGAGCACTCTACACTTGTTGTTGTGTTGCTATGCTCCGCTGATCAAACATCGCAGCTGCGTTGCTCTAATATCACAGTTGCGCTGACAAATCATAGCAGTCATAGCAGTCATAGCAGTCCTAGCATAGTCATAACAGCTATTCCAGTCTACGCAAGTAAGGTGTTATGAATATGAATCAGTTTGTGTGAAGATAAATTGACGAGGACATGATTTAGTGAGTATGTAACTCCAAAGAGAGTACACAGACTCGGTGCACTTCAGACACACGTGTTGGTCTATGAGGAAGTCAAGTCTGGTAGTTCCAGAAGAAGAAGTACAATTTCAACTGAGGACCGAAGGTACACATGGAGGTTCATCTTCAGTGATGAAAGCATACGCAGACGGCGTACGGAGTCAGCTGTCATTTTTGGAAGACAATTCTCGACTGCGCCATCATTTCAGTATACGAACTTTAACCGCGCACTATTTCATGTTAGCGGTTCTCTACCCCTTAATCGTTGTAAATATATTATGTACGGTTGACGGTGGGGTTTTTTTTAATGAGGATAGTGTAGTAATGGACCATGGTATTTATGGTACGGCGTGTTTAGCTGTAGGCTCACTTGTATATGTAGGACTTAGATTGTTTTAGGAATTAGGATTGTTGTGTAGGAAAAACTGCGAAGCAGTTTCTGGGTTCTTTTGAATTATAAGATCATTGTGATCTTTTGACAAAACCTTGTGAAATTCAAGATGTGGCTTCTTTGATGTATATTCTATATTGTGGTAAATTTAAAGACCTATGGTGTGTCTGATTTGCTAGGGGCTTCATTGTGAAGTTGGTTGTTTGTGGGATTTCGTGAGAGTTTCCTCTTTGCATAATTGATTATCATGGCAACTGCCGGTGCTTCGTCATCTTCTTCAGTGGCACCAGCTGCCTCAAATCAACAAGTGACGGGCCCTCCGTCATAGATCCTGGTGTTTAATGGGCAAAAGTATCTTTATTGGGCGGATTTGACTAAGTCTTATTTGAAACAATTGAAATTGTATGATGTGATTTCTGGTATCGTTCCGGATACAAATCTAGAGTTTGGAAAGAAAAATGAAGATGCATTACATGTTTGGAAGTTACTTTTGTCAAAAGGCCTTAACATGATATATATCAATATCTCTACGGCATCCGAAATATGGAAGGCTTTGAGTAAATCTTATGTCTTAGCTAGCGAGTAGAATGAGGTTGTAACTGCTGGAAAAATTTGGGACTATAAATATACTAGGGGTGACATGAACTCATATTGTATTCGCTTGAAACTTCTATTGTCGGAGAATGCATGTTCGAGGGGAGTTTTCCTCCTTATCATCAAGCTATGATTCTAATGAGAGGGCTTCCTACTGAGTATAGAGGAGCAATGGAGCAGCTAAGAAGGATCGAGAAGAGTAAATGGAATATAGCTGTAGCTCAGGCTTATATCTTAAACGAAGAGGCAACTCAGATAGCATTAAATGGTGGTCAATCAGTGGTAGCTTAAAATGCACAAACATATAAGCCGGCTGGATTTTCTAAAAGTAGAAACTTTACCCCCAATCCGAATTATAGGCAATATGATAGGTGTGTCTATTGCTTTGGTCAAGGTCATGATTTCCGGCTCTGTCTAGCATTTGTAAAAGCGTGTGAAAACGGAATTTATCATGCAGGATGGAGGGTGCAATCGGAGGATTCATCTCCAAAATTTTTGACATCAAAACTGCCCGTTAAAAATGCGGCGTTCCTTGCATTTGATGAGACGTCACAAAATGAACCGCCGGAAGAAAAGGAAGATGTGGTCAGATTTCCACAAACGGATGATGATGAGTTCTTTGCTCTTGCAAAAGATCTCATCGAGGGACCTCGAGAGAACGCATGGATTGTGGACTCCGGATGCTCCTCCCACATATGCGGCAACCGGGCTTACTTCAAAACGCTTACTCCAATTCCCACTCGTCGGATTTATTGCGCCGATGACAGCGGTGTGGAGGCTACGGCAAAGGGAAGCGTGGAGTTAGCATGTGACATCAATGGTCAGATTG
This sequence comes from Zygnema cylindricum, assembly GCA_037447655.1. Classification (NCBI taxonomy): domain Eukaryota; kingdom Viridiplantae; phylum Streptophyta; class Zygnematophyceae; order Zygnematales; family Zygnemataceae; genus Zygnema; species Zygnema cylindricum. The sequence continues at coordinate 72,691 of JBBHKE010002998.1, read as the reverse complement.
TAAAGAGAACCTTGCATGATGTTCTCTATATCCCAAAGTTTACAAAAAAAATTTTTTCCATTTCGGTAGCAGAAATGAAAGGTTTTGAAATTTTACAAAAGAATGGGAAAAGGTAGTAGCAAAGGTTGGAGGGTAGCTTTGGTAGGAACTAGAGGCCGAACCTTGATGTACCGGATGGACTTGGCTAATGAAATTGACTTTGCATACTCTAGTGTCCTTCCGGAAAATGTTTTGTGGCATAAGAGGCTCGGTCATGTTCATCATGAAAGGCTTGATAAAATGGTAAAGCAAAATATGATTGATGGTGTAAAATTAGGACAAACAGATTCCCATGTATGTGATGGATGTGCTTTGGGAAAACGTCATAAGCTGCCACTACCTTAAGAAGCTGATAACCGGGCCATGGATTTGCTGCAAATTATTCATTCGGATGTGTGGGGACCATCAAAAGTTCCTTCACTCAGTGGCAACCGGTTTTTGGTCACTTTTACGGATGACTTCTCAAGATATTGCAAGGTTTACTTTATGAAAGAAAAGAGTGAAGTGCTTACTCATTTTAAGCATTTTCGGGTATAGGCCGAAAAACTTCATGGGAAACCGATCTTTTCCCTTCGGTCCGACAACGGAGGGGAATATATTTGTCATACATAATCTAATTATTTAAAAGACAATGGCATTTCGCGACAATTTACAGTTCTTTATACTTTGGAACCGAGTGGAGTATCCGAATGACTTAACCAAACTCTTACGGAAAGTTCAAAATCTATGTAACTAGATACGGGAATAAATTTCAATTTTTTGGGTGAGGATTTCTCGTGTGCGTAGTATATTAGGAATAGAATAGAGACTAGAGCAGTAAAAGGGAAAACACCATATGAAGTGTGGATCGGAAGAAAACCGAATGTTAGTCACTTCCGAGTTTTTGGGAGTAAATGTTTTATTTTGGATAATCTCCCTATTTCTAAGCTTAGTCCGAAATCGATTCCCGGAATTTTTATGAGTTATGATGATGAATCCATGGGCTATAGAGTATTTAATACGGATAGGAATACTCTTTAGACTGCTAGAAATATTCAAGTTAAGGAAGAGGGCATATCGGTAGATGTTTTTGGTATGACAGATTTTGAAAAAGATTCCAAAATCAAATAATATGTTATTTTTGAAAGTGTTCCTCTCACTTCACTTAGTTAATCTTTGGACACTTCGGCTGGTCCACGTGTGGAGGATACTCCTCCTCCTCCTCCACCTCCTCTTCCTCGGCGACAACCTACGGATCCAACAATTCAAGCCTCAGATTTTTCGGGGGGAAGAAGGCAAAGCAGCAGGCTGCGAAACTGCGAAGCTGCTCTATTTTCTGTCATCACGCTGGAACCTGGTGAAAAATGCGAAACTGCAAAACTCAAAAGTTGCGAGGCTGCTGCGAAGCTGCAACGCTGCAAAGTTGCGAAGCTGCGAGGCTGCTCTATTGTCTACCTGCACGATGGAACCAGTCGAAATACAGGATGCTTTTTCAGCACCGGAAAAGGATCAATGGATCTCCGCAGTTAACGATGAAATGCGATCGATAATGGAGGCTCAAACGTGGGAGCTTGTGGAGCTTTCGCCAGATCGAAAGGCCATCGATTCTAAGTGGGTCTTTAAAGTCAAGTTAAATCCAGATAACTCTATTGAAAGATATAAAGCTAGACTTGTTGCTAAAGGCTATAGTCAGAAGGAGGGAATTGACTATGAAGAGACTTTCTCTTCGGTTTTCCAATTTCCAACTGTTAGAATTTTGTTGTCATTAGCGGCAATTGAAGATATGGGATTACATCAAATGGATGTTAAGACAACTTTCTTGAATGGAGATCTAAAGGAAGTTATTTATATGAAGCAACATGAAATGTATGAAGATACCGGAAAATTAAATCTGGTTTGTAAGTTGTTGAAATCCTTGTACAGTCTGAAGCACGCTCCACGTCAGTGTAATCTAAAACTAGATGAGTTTCTAACCGGAATAGATTCGTTAGGACTAGCTCAGATCACTCAATTTATGTTATAGAAGGGGAAGATAGGATCATTTATATTGCTGTATGTGTAGATGATTTGCTACTGTTAAGCAAGTCAATAAATGACATTAACAAAATCAAGGCAGCCTTGAATTCAAGATTTGAGATGAAGGATTAAGGTGAGGCAAGGTATATTCTTGGAATTCAAGTAGAAAGGGATAGAGATCGGAAAACAATCAATCTAGCGTAGCGGGAAGCGATAAGAAATGTGCTTGAAAAATTTGGCATGGCAGAGGCAAATGGAAGTGCCACTCCCATGGAATTTAAGCAAAAAGTGGTAGATATGGAGAAGAATGGGGGATTCATCTTTGATGACATCTTAGATTCAAGGGAGGCAAATTTTATGGCCACCATTCCTTACTGACAGATTGTTGAGAGCCTCATCTACTTCATGAACAGCGCGAGGCCGGATATTGCGGCAACAGTTGGTGTATTGAGTCAGAGTTTATAGAATACAAGGAAATCAGATTGGGAGGCAGCAAAGAGGGTTATTCGATACCTTGCAGTGACACGGAATCTTTGACTTGCTCTCGGTGGAGATGAAGCCAAAATTCGGACATGGAGCGATGCTAGCTACGGAAACATTCCAAGTCGCCGTTCCACAACCGGATTCATTTTGAAGATTGGAAGTGGAACATCCTGCTGGAGCAGCAAGCTTCAAAAAGTAATAGCTCAGTCTACAATGGAGGCTGAATATATGGTAGCGAGCTCAACTGTTAAGGAGTTACGATGGGTGTAATCTCTCCTTCAAGACTTCATTTTATGCAATCCGCACCTTAAATATTGTGGTGTGACAACCAGGCAGCTATTGCAATTGCATCGAACCTGAGTCATCACTTCAAAAGCAAACACATTGACATCAAGCTGCATTTTGTAAGAGAGAAGGTGATGAACACAATTTTAAGGCTAAGTTACCTTCCGGATGAGAAGATGGTAACAGATATGATAACTAAGCCTTTACCTGCACCTATGTTAAAGTTTTATAGGGAGGAATGTGGACTCAGTGGCTGAGAGAGTCTAAAGGTTTAGGGGAGTGTTTTTTTGGAAACCTTAAGTCCTCTCTATATCTTGCTGCTATGGTGTCATGCTGCGCTAAGTCTGACATCGTAGCTGGAAATCTTGAGCACTCTACACTTGTTGTTGTGTTGCTATGCTCCGCTGATCAAACATCGCAGCTGCGTTGCTCTAATATCACAGTTGCGCTGACAAATCATAGCAGTCATAGCAGTCATAGCAGTCCTAGCATAGTCATAACAGCTATTCCAGTCTACGCAAGTAAGGTGTTATGAATATGAATCAGTTTGTGTGAAGATAAATTGACGAGGACATGATTTAGTGAGTATGTAACTCCAAAGAGAGTACACAGACTCGGTGCACTTCAGACACACGTGTTGGTCTATGAGGAAGTCAAGTCTGGTAGTTCCAGAAGAAGAAGTACAATTTCAACTGAGGACCGAAGGTACACATGGAGGTTCATCTTCAGTGATGAAAGCATACGCAGACGGCGTACGGAGTCAGCTGTCATTTTTGGAAGACAATTCTCGACTGCGCCATCATTTCAGTATACGAACTTTAACCGCGCACTATTTCATGTTAGCGGTTCTCTACCCCTTAATCGTTGTAAATATATTATGTACGGTTGACGGTGGGGTTTTTTTTAATGAGGATAGTGTAGTAATGGACCATGGTATTTATGGTACGGCGTGTTTAGCTGTAGGCTCACTTGTATATGTAGGACTTAGATTGTTTTAGGAATTAGGATTGTTGTGTAGGAAAAACTGCGAAGCAGTTTCTGGGTTCTTTTGAATTATAAGATCATTGTGATCTTTTGACAAAACCTTGTGAAATTCAAGATGTGGCTTCTTTGATGTATATTCTATATTGTGGTAAATTTAAAGACCTATGGTGTGTCTGATTTGCTAGGGGCTTCATTGTGAAGTTGGTTGTTTGTGGGATTTCGTGAGAGTTTCCTCTTTGCATAATTGATTATCATGGCAACTGCCGGTGCTTCGTCATCTTCTTCAGTGGCACCAGCTGCCTCAAATCAACAAGTGACGGGCCCTCCGTCATAGATCCTGGTGTTTAATGGGCAAAAGTATCTTTATTGGGCGGATTTGACTAAGTCTTATTTGAAACAATTGAAATTGTATGATGTGATTTCTGGTATCGTTCCGGATACAAATCTAGAGTTTGGAAAGAAAAATGAAGATGCATTACATGTTTGGAAGTTACTTTTGTCAAAAGGCCTTAACATGATATATATCAATATCTCTACGGCATCCGAAATATGGAAGGCTTTGAGTAAATCTTATATCTTAGCTAGCGAGCAGAATGAGGTTGTAACTGCTAGAAAAATTTGGGACTATAAATATACTAGGGGTGACATGAATTCATATTGTAATCGCTTGAAACTTCTATTGTCGGTGAATGCATGTTCCGGGGGGAGTTTTCCTCCTTATCATCAAGCTATGATTCTAATGAGAGGGCTTCCTACTTTATCTGGGTACAATTTTAATTTAAACACCCATTTGCTTCCTATAGCCTTTCTTAATGGAGAAAGTTCAACTAGATCCCAAGTTTGGGCCTCCATGATGGACTTAATTTCTTCATTGACTGCTTCCACCCAATGTTCCCTCTCATTACTCGAAAAAGCTTTTGCCAATGTTTAAGGCTCTTCAATGTGTGTTGAGTGAGCTAAGGTTGCATTTTCTCCCTTGAGTCGTGCACCTCGCCTAACTCCACCTGGAAATTTTATCGCTGGTATAGATGGTTGGGTCCTCTTCCTTGATACATGGGATTCTTCTTGTGATTCAATTTTGGCTTGAGGTAGAGGAGAGTCTGCAACTCTTTTTGGCAAATCACTTCTTGTGTTTGGAGATGATGATTGCAAGTCACTTTGATTTGATATAGATGCATTTTCTATATTTTTCTTCAAAAACATAGGATTTTCCTCTAAAAAGATATAATCAACACTTCGATCTTTCTTTTCATCTGTACGCTAACTAAATACATCTACTCCTTTTCCCTCTTCCTTCACTATGATGTTTTCGGCTACCACGACTCTATTTCTCTTAATGTCATATACTTTATAACCCTTTGCATGATCATCATACCCCATAAATATACCTGGTATGCCTTTTGTGTTGTTCTATGACCACTGGAGCAGGTGGAGCGTCAGGAGTAGTAGTGGAAGTAGACATATTCTCACTCATAGAAACCTATCAAAACATTAATCCAACAGCTATTTTCTACAGATCACCAAGTCTGATAAAATAAACTAAACTGCTTCAAACTTTACCACAGTATAGAATATCACAAAGAATGACAACTTCCAAAGTTTCAGCTTAATTGATCCAACAAACACCAAGATATGCAACTCATAGGTTTCCCAAAAACAGTATGCAGATTACATAGTCTGGATACATAAAATGTTCTACGTCCTAAGTCTTATACTCTTCACTCAGCTGTCCTACTACATAGTGGTGTACCGCCGATATAGGTGTTCCTAAGAGATACGTCCAAAAGAACTAAACTGTCACTAAGGTCTAAGTGCTCCTAATCATGCTAAAACTAATCTATCACTGTAGAATCAATATTACTGAGAATTCCATACAGGTGATTTGTTCAAATACTTGTCGTCGGCTTAGTGACAAATGTCTGGGTACTTCCATCTTGCTGTTGAGTCACTTAATTGTTCTCTTATGAACTTGCTTAGTTACTTTCGATCTCCTTATGAATTTTCGTCCGCCGACTTGATTCATACCAATCGCAGTTGCGTTGTCTTGTACCAGATCATATTCATATTATCCGCAGCTCCGTCAGCTGATTGTTCTTACAGATCATATTCAAAATAACCGCAGGTGCGTTGTCTCGTGTGCCTCGCAGCTGTGCCGTACCGGCGGCTCATATTTCAGCTTTTTGTTTATTTAACATCGGATCGCTTCGCGATCCGCCGTCCATTTCTCAATGCTTTTTCATGCCACTCACCAAGTCCCTTATGTCACTTTTGTTTTATCAATACATTCGCTCCCCCAACTTGGGAGTCCATTTGAACCTCCGCATTAAATTCCATTACACTCGAACAATCGCAAGCGCACAAAATGTCGCGTACGCACAAAACAAACTTTTCAAAACAACACTACCACGTCATCTTCAAACTTTATCTACAAACATATCGAAAATGTGTTCTAAAATAAAGTAACACCACTTCACAAATAGAAAGACATATTCGGACGTGTCAAAAGTTTTCAAAATGTTTTTTACAACGAGAAAAAATACACGGTTGTTTCTTTTTGTCCGCTTGCATCTAATACGGCTTTTTTTTTTGAACTAGTCTCAAGGTTGCAAAGATGAAAATTTTGCAAAGGCGTTGCTGCAGCTCGCTCTCACTACTTCTGTCAACTGTCACCTTGCGCCCCATTCACCCTTTCAAACTTCACCATTTCGCATTCTCTCACTAGGTGGCTCAAAGTTCACCTGTAGGGAGCGTGAATAAACATTTGGAGCGTTGATTTTTAACCACCGCTGAAAGTATATAAGCACTTTTTCTGGCATTTGAGAATCATTGAAGAATTTTATAACCATTCACGGTGACCGAACATGAGAGGCAAACGCAAAAGCATCTTGTTTAGCCATGGGTGGAAGGTCGTACTTTTGTCATGTCACGCAAAGACACGCGACTTAACAAAATGTTTAAATTTTAAAAGAATACGATGTGTCTTGCGAGTTGCGACGTTCCAAAAAGTTATAAAAAATAAGGCGCGTAAAGACAGATTGTAGACGTTTCACAGCCGCCACGGGAATTGTCGACGTATATAATCGTCACGCATTGGGACACTTGAAAACACTGTACGGAGAATCTTTGCTACAATCCAGAGTAAGTTCACTAAGTTTCAATTACATGGGACTGTACCTTAAGAGGCTTACCTCCGCGCCACGATATTCGTTCCTTTACCTTATAGTGTGGCATATCCTTATGCTTTGGGCCGCCAGTCCACATTTTTTTTGCAATCCGTATGGAGTACTGTACTGTAGTCCTTGGTTCTCGCTTGGTTTATAACATAGTTCAAAAGTAGGTCAAAGTAGGCCCATACAATATGCCTATTGTATGCAAAACACACAGTATGACCTTAAGACCCATATTAAATTTGGACCTCTTTGGACCAATTAAAACAATCGGACCAAGAATTTTTATTTACACTGTCAAATTCGGACGATCGGAAGGTCGTTGATCAAAGTAGCGATCTAAATAGATCACATGAAAAGCCCAAAACACAACTTACGATAAGGAAAACTTTATTTGAGAAAGTGCGATGGAAAACCCATCAAAGTACAAAGGGGGTAAAAAAAGGAAATATAACATTTGAAGACTACAACAACCAACAGTTACTAAAGCAAAACAAAACAAACAAATGAGGAAACCAAAAGCAACTAGGCTAACAAGCAAGACTGAACAAAAAACCACAGATGACTAGGCAAAAAAGAAAAACCCACTCTATATGATGCCCCACAACCCTAACAAACTAAATTCCACATCTCTAAAGATCGTGGATGTGGACTGGATCCCGTGGAGGAAGATCTGGGAGGCACCGCCTATCATCCGCCACCGTGCTTCGACGGAGAAAGGTTGGAGCTTGCGCTCGTTGAAGGGCAACTGATACACTCTGACGGTAAAAAGCAAGGAGGAGGCTTTGGGGAGGACTCCCTGGATCCCTGGATTCAAAAGCTCTCTTAGCACAGTTGCGAAGAAAATCATTGAAAGACTTGTCCAAGGAACCAAAAATCTCTGATGCAAATGGGACAAACTGGTCCGCCGGGTCTCGCTGAGCGTAATCCCTTTCCTTAGATGCCGCTGCGTCCTGAGACGCCACGCCTGTATGCACTGCCGCGCGAGAAGAAATGTAGGTCCCAGTCGGATCAGTGGGGACCACATCACCTAAGGTCCGCCCAGTCCCGTCGAGGAAAACTAAGTCAACCCGAGGACTTCGGGGACCACCAGATTGGGAACAAGGAGGTAAGATATGACAAACCTCCTCCTTCACAATGTAGCCTGCTTCGACACAAGTCGCAGCAATCACATCACGAACCAAATCATGCGCGACGGTACATTCACCCCCCCGCAAGCAACGAAGTAAATGGATGTCGTCGGAGTCAATAGGTTTGTTGCAAACACAGTTGGGACGCCCAAGAAGCGGAGGGTGAGGCAAACCCAAACAGAGGCGGATAGCAGAGGTGAACTGGTCAGAGGTCATACAAAGTGTCGCAAAAATAGGTGTTGCGTGTAACCGCGCACCAGCACCAGGCCCAGAATACGAACGAAAACGAGCACGGGAATGAGCTGAAGGTAGCGCATTTAATAAACCATGGAATTCAGCGACTACCAACTACTCGGATTTGTGTTGCTGCACATGGTAATTATTGTCAACAATAAGAGACGCAAAAGGTGGAGTTTATTTTCGTACATAAGGCGGAAGGAGTGCACAAGCGGAGAGAAAAGCTTGATGAAAATGAAAAAGATTGTCCTCTACTTTAGGGACGACTAGGGCTAGAATGGGAACATCATTTGTTATAAAACGAGAAGTGATGGCGGGCGCCACTAAAGCCCAACTACCCAAAAAAGCCGCTTTAGCTGTTGTTATACAACCACTGGAGAAGGTGGAGCATTAGCAGTAGTAGTGGAAGTAGACATAATCTCACTCTTAGAAGCTTATCAATAATCCTATCAAACAGTTGTTTTAGGCACAGCACCAATTCTGTCACAAAGATCTAAAACTTACACAAGCTATACCATAGTATAGAGTAAAACAAAACTTACAACTCCCAAAGTTTCTGCTCAATTGATCCAGCATACATCAAAATAGGTAAATCAGAAGTTTCCCAAAAACAGTATGCAGATTTCACAGTCTAGATATTTGGATACATAAAATGTTCTACGTCCTAAGTTTTATACTCTACACTGAGTTGTCCTACTTCATAGTGTTATACCGTCGATTGAAGTGTCCCTAAGAGATACGTCCAAAGAACTAAAGTTCCACTAAGGTCAAGTGCTCCTAATCATGCTAAAACTAATCTATCACTGTAGAATCAATATTACTGAGAATTCCATACAGGTGATTTGTTCAAATACTTGTCGTCGGCTTAGTGACAAATGTCTGGGTACTTCCATCTTGCTGTTGAGTCACTTAATTGTTCTCTTATGAATCTCGTCCGTTGACTTAATTCATATCAACCGTAGTAGCGCAATATGATTCATATCAACCGTAGTAGCGCAATCTGATTCCTAATCACATTCAAATATCTGCGGCTTCGTAGCAGCTACGCTGTCTAATACCAAAAAACACCGCAGCCGCGTTTGTCTTGTTACGTAGCAACTGCGTTGTCTTATACCAAAATATCTAGAGTAACGTTTGTCCCGTTGCGGCACAGGCAACGTTCGTATGTACAGACCATATCAGAAATAACCGCAGCTGCGCTTGTTCCATCTGCGTCGCAGCTGCGTTGTCGGTACCATTCAAAAAAACCTGAACTGTGCTTCAAGTGACGACACGTGTCCCTATAGATCTATTTTTCAGCCATCCTATAAATTTGGTGAGACTTAAAGCTTTCCAAAAATAACACTCCCCTAAAGCTTTAGACTCAGTATGCTAGCGCAGCTTCGATGTTGAACTAGTGCAACATCGCAGCATAGCAACGTAGCAATTTTAGCAGGTCACCTAGTCCCATTACATTCTCGTTATTGGACTAGTGCAGCATGGCAGTATAGCAGTGCAACAACTCAACTATTCACTTAATCCCACTGAGTCCCTATAGAACTTCAGCTTAGGAGCAGGAAGAGCTTTAGTGAGCATAACAGCAATCATTTTTGCATCTGGCAAATAGCATAATTTAATCACTCTAGAGAACAATTTTTCCCTTACAAAGTGTAATCTTAGATCCATGTGCTTGCTTTTGAAATGGTGACTTGGGTTCGAAGCAATGGCAATGGCAACCTGGTTATCTCACCAAATCACTTGTGGACAAACCTGCATGAATCCCAATTCTTCCAGCATGGATTTCATCCATAGGAGTTCTTTAAGGACGGAGCTCGCTTCCATGTATTTTGACTCCATCGTCGATTGTGCCGTGACCTTTTGAAGTTTGCTGCTCCAACAGCAAGTCCCATTCCTAATTTGCAGAACGAATCCCGTGGTGGATTTTCGACTTGGCATGTTGTCATAGCTTGCATCACTCTATGTTTGCAGCTTCACCTCTCCTCCGCCTAGTGTGAGTTTGAGGTTTTTATTTCCTACCAAGTATCTTAAAACTCTTCTTGTTGCATCACGGTTAGATTTCCTCGGATTCTCTAGGCTTCTGCTCAGTAACCCAACTGCTGCAGCAATATCCGAACGGGTACAGTTCATGAAATAAATTAAACTTCCTTCTATTTGTTTGTAAGGTATCATTGTCATAGGATAATCCTCCCTTGACACAAAAATTTCACTCACAATAACACTCGGTTATGTTTCTTCCACCTCTAACTTATCCTAAATCTCCATTGGTGTTACATATCATTTTGCCCCCCGCATTCCATATTTATCTAACATGTTTCCAATAGCCTCCTTTTGAGTCAATTTTATTAATCTATTTTTCATGTCCCTCTCTACCTGAATACCCAAAATATATTTTGCCTCACCGAGGTCTTACATCTCGAACCGAGATTTTAAAGCATTTTTAATTTTGTTAATTTTAGCCATTGATTTGCTAACTAATAGTATATCATCTACGTATACCGCTATATATACTATTTCATCCTCACCTTAACAGAGTGATCAGAGCTTCTCCTTTTAAAACCTAGACCAATTAAGAATTCATCAAGTTTTAGAGTCCATTGCCTCGGGGCCTGTATTAGGCCGTACAATGATTTTAGCAGTTTATATACTAAGTGCCCTTTTCATGGTTCTCCATACATTTCAGGGTGCTTCATGTAAATGGTCTCCTCTAGTTCTCCATGCAAAAAGGCCGTCTTTACATCCATCTCACCAATCTGTCATCGGAGAAATTGACAAAAACCAAATCCTTTTCTGTCACCTCATTCTCCACTCCATTTTCGGTGACAGCACATGTTTTCTTTCCTTCCTCATTTTCCATATTTAGAAAAATAACAGTCGGCAAGTATACAAATTCATCAACGTGAAGTGTAGCCCTTCATGTAGGGGGTAGAACCCGATTGTCATCCCATCCATTTCGAAAATTTCCTGTGACACATGCACTTTTATAAAGTGGACATACGCTAAAAGTATGTCCTAAATCATTACAATAAAAACAATTTTCTGATTTACCATTTTTTCTATTTTTTGAAATTGTGATCTCACACCCTGAAAATTCCCCCTATTCTTTAAAGCCTCTTTATCATCTTCTTCATCTAAAACAAATCTGATAGCTAAAGGTAAGCTCCAATCCTTTTTATTAACTTGTTTTAATCTATCTATAGCACACATATATTCTTTAGGTAATCCTTTAATTAACAAGAGAACTTTTTGAACATTTGTAAAGTTTCCTCCTGCAATATCATTTTCTGCAAACAATCTTTGCAAACTAAGGCAATATTTCAACATGCTACCTCCAGCATATTTATATTCAAATATTTTTGTAGCACTAATCATCCAATGATACACAGAAGTCTTTTGATAAGTGCATTCTAAACACTTCCACAATTCAGCTGCACTCTTCACATCAAGGTACATCATTACAAATTCCTTAGTCATAGATAGCTTGATAATCCTCAAGCACTCCAGGTTTTTCTCCTCCCATTCAGCCGATGTTTCGACACATGTCCCATCCACCACATCCATAAGCTCCCTCAACTTGAAGTAGCTCTTCATAATACTCCTCCAACAATAATATTCAGTTCCATCAAATATGGGTAAGTAAGATTCATCCAATATGGGTAGCCATGGGCGTGGGCCCATAACCTGTTGTCCATAGCCATTTCTAGCCATGGATTCACCCTAGGAAGCACCACAGACTACCCTAAAAACAACGTACTTTGGATACACACAGAATTCAATAGAATTAACAAAACAAGCTGAAACTACATTTACAGATATTGTCTAGGATATAAAATGACCTCACAAAGTTTCAGACAAAAATAAAAAATAGATTGATCACATCATCTAGTCAAAGTCGCAGAAAAACAGTCTGCCAAAACTTTGATCAGACATACTAACTTCACAATGAAGTAAAACCCAGACCAGGAACACAATAGACCTGAAAATCTGTGACAATATTAAAAATATAAATAGGAACATATATGTAGAGTTTCAGATAATTCCGCTTGCAGATCTGAGAGTAATCCTGAGATAAAATTAGAAAAAATAACCATAAACAGTTTTTGGTCCAAAATATTGAAAATAGGTAATTAATAATTCACTTCCCTATTTTAGTTTCGCTTTAAAGAAAGATAGTGAAGACCAAAGGCGCGCCATGGCTGCCGCCATATTTAGAAAGTGGCAGTTTTGGAAGTAATGGGTATTTTGCTAAAATGATGCCTAGGTCTAGGTTTGAACCCAAGACCTATAGATTCCTTATAGCTTAACGCCTTAACCATTAAGGCGTTACGAAACGATATACGTGACGGGTTTCATAAATATATAAACATTATCGAAACAGCTAATTAACAGCAGACTAACCAAAAGGAGCAATTTCTGCATGTACGCGAATCTAAACCGTGTAAAATATGTTTTGATCGGACGGCCGGAATTATAGCCGCCATGCGAAGTGAGCTTTTTGGCGGCATACGGAGATAGCGTCACGCGGTGCCACGTGGCGCCACATTATTTGATACCGGAGAAGATGGGAGGAGGAACCATGGCTTCCGATTTGACAGGTGTCACCTTGTAGACCTTGTCGTACAATGGTTGTACAATAAGTACATCGCCCATTGTACCTTCTTGTACTTTATAGTGTTCCTATTGGACTAGGGTTTCATAGTAGGTAGTCGTGAGTAGGCAGACCGAGACTTAGTAATATTTAGGTATCTCTCTCTCTAAGAGAGCTTGTAACTATAAAGGTCATCTTTGACCAGCCATAACTTACTGCTCGGGTGAGCAAATTCAGTGATTCTTTTTGCGTTTGACTCAGGGGAGTCTTGTCCTCTCAAGGGTGAGAGTGGTCGGAATATTTTTGTGCCTGGGCGGCAATTATTCAGCGGGAAAGTAGAAGGGGCAAATATTATCCTAGAGGCTTTACATAGGCTGCTCATTCTGTGGGTCAATGGAGACCACAGAATTTCATGTTATGGGCCCACCCTCTAGGGTGCCCATATTTTATGGATCAGACTTTCTTTATTGGGAAATGATGATGGAGGGAGAACTATTTGAGAAGCATCTATGGGGCATAGTGTCTGGACAAATTCGATGCCCACCTCCACCTGGGTTTGGAGGGACACGTTTTTCTGGCACCTCCGCCTCTACAGTTGGTAGAACAGCTGCCAACATCACCGAGGATGAAGATGAGGAATGAGAGGAGATTGTCATGGAAGGAGAAAAGGGAGGAGTTGCAACTCAAGTGACACCATTGCCGAAGGCGATACCGGCAGCAGCACCACCAAAAACGGCGACAAGGGTTCAGACCGAAAGATCGAAGTATGAAAAGTGGAACTACAAAGACAAGGTTGCTAAGCTCTTAATTCTTAAAAGTGTAGCAAAGGGCATTGCCATTCCCCTTATGCATGTCAAATCTTCATCTCAGATTTGGATATCACTAGATAACAAATATAAGAGTGGATCATTGCAGCAACAACAGTTGGCCGAAAATAAGATTGCAGCTTATACTTATAAAGGAGGAATTATGAATAATTATTGCAATGATTTAGGAGCATTATTTGGAGAGTTAGAGAGTGTAGGTAACTCATGGTCCGAGAGACAAAGAGTGAACACATTAATGATGAAACTACCTGAAGAGTATGAGAATATCATTAACCGATTGCAGAACATAGGAGATAGCAATTGGAATTGGGATGACACAGTGGGAATGATTTTAGTGAAAGAAAGCACCATAGAGCTTAGGAGAGGGAGTCCAAGTGTTCAAGCATTGTCTGCAGGAGCTGATTGGCGGAAGCGTGATGAGGAGAGAGGGAAAGATCCTTATCGAAACTTTTGTGGAAGAGGACAAAGAGGTGGGCAAATTTGATAGACAAGGGAGAGGAACTTCTCGAGGAGGATTATGTCACTTCTGCAAGAAACCGGGAAACTATATGGCAGATTGTGTCAAACTTGCAGATCTTCGACTGAAAGATGGTCAAGGAACCTCAAGGGATGGAGGAAAGAAAAAAGCTTTCGTGACTCAAGTTCACGATGAAGAAGTGGAAGCAAAAACTGAACCTGAAGAGGAGCTTGAGGAGCTTCTTCATAATCCGAAAAACATTGAAAAGCATGTTGACATTCCACGGAGACAAAAGTGTGCTTTCGGAGGTAAGAGGGATCCACCTGAGGATGGGTGGATCATAGACTCAGGGGCTTCAATGCATATGTGCAAAGATAAGCGGTGGTTCACTAAACTAAGAAAGATCCTAACAGTTGAGATAGAGTACGGAGATGGTAGAGTAAAAACCACAAGTCTTCTTGGAACTGTTGACTTGAAGGTTCTAGTTGATGGAAAGGACTCAATTATAACACTCTCATACGTTCTTTACATTCCACAGCTTAGCAAGAACCTAGTCTCAATAGCTATCCTAGATGAAAAGGAGTTTGAAACAGGAACTAGGAAAGGAATCTTCACAGCAAGCTTTGATAATGAGGTTTATTTCATAGCTGAGAAGGGCAGTCAAGGAATGTTCAGAATTGTTCTTTGCAATGAAAAGAGTGTTCTCTACTCGTGTGCAAGTGAGATGATGCTTTGGCATAAAAGGTTGGGGCATGTGCATCTAGATAGAATAAAGAAAATGAAGAAAAAGGGAATAGTGGAGGGTATTACTTTTGAGGATGATGAAACCTTTGATGATTGTAGTGGATGTGCCCAAGGGAAGATTCATAGACTTCCATTTCCAAAGGCAACCACATTTGGGAGAGAGAAAGTATTAGATCTAGTTCACACTGATGTTTGGGGACTTGCTAGGTATGCTTCACATGGCGGGAAGAGAAGAATGTTAACTATCACAGATGATTGGTCTAGATACACGAAGGTATACTTTCTCAGACATAAGTCAGAGGTATTAAGATGTTTCAAAGAGTATAAATTATGGAGTGAAAAACTAAACGAAACCTCAATAAAAGAGATAAGAAGTGATAATGGGAAAGAATACACCTCAAGGGCATTTGAAGAATATCTTAAAGAAGAAGGAATTTATCATGAGAAAATTGTTCCCTATAATCCGGAACAAAATGGAGTAGCAGAAAAAATGAATAGTACTTTAAGAGATATGTCCAGAAGTAGGTTAACTGATAAGAGGATAGGGTTGCAGTTTTCGGCGGAGTCTATGAACTATGCTAATTTCATCAAATATAGAGTCCTAACTTCAGCAAATAAAGAGGAAACTCCGTATGAGAGGTGGACAGGAAGAAAGCCTGACTTGTCTAGTTTGAGAGTGTTCGGAAGTCAAATCTACAGTTTGGATTCCGATAAGACTAAATGGAAGTTAGAGGGGAGAGGGAAGCCAGGATATCTTATAGGATATGATGAGAGCACAAAAGGATACCGAGTGTATGACCTGAAAAAGAGAGATATAATTCTGGTAAAACACATAGTGATGATGAATGAAGAGAAGTCCATTGATCCATTCAAATATAATAGGGAAGTCAAAATCAGATTTGAAACGGATCAATTTTCTGACTTTGACTTTGAAAATGAAGAGAAGGAAGAGGGAGAAAAAGAAAAATCTGCAGATCTACCAAAGGAGAAGGAGGAAAGGACAACATCCGAGGCAACGCCACAATACGAAGTGGAAACCGATGAGGAACTTGATGAGACACCGGAATTGGAAGATAGGGAAGCTGAAAATCTCCCAAAACGAAACCCAAGGATGCCTTCCATACCGGCGTCCGATTTTGAAGGGGGAAGAAGAAGTAGTAAACGACTTCAAGAAAGACAAGTAAATAACCAACTCACAAAGATGTCTCACCCAGATGAACCTCAACATACTTAGAGGCCATAAACACTCCAGAAAGTAGCCGGTGGATCACAGCTATAAATGAAGAAATGGCCTCTATCATGGAAGCCAATACATGGGAGTTGGTAGATTGTCCACCGAATCGAAAACCGATCGGATGTAAGTGGGTGTTTAACCTTAAATTAAACCCGGATAATACCATTGAGAGGTACAAAGCTAGGTTAGTTGCAAAAGGTTATACACACAAAGAGGGGATAGACTACGAAGAAGCCTTTGCACCTGTAGTCAGATTTCCTTCTGTTAGAATCCTTTTAAGTATAGCCGCAGCGGAGGATATAGAAATCCACCAGATGGATATTAAACTTGCCTTTTTGCACGGAGAGTTGGAAGAAGAAATTTACATGAGGCAACCGGAAGGATTCGTGGAAAGTGGGGAAGAAAACAAAGTTTGCAAACTGATAAAATCACTCTATGGGCTTAAGCAAGCCCCCGCGACAGTGGAATATAAAGCTCGACGAATTTTTGACCGGTTTGGGGTATATCAGAATTAGTTCAGATCACTCGATATATTTGTTTGAGGATAAGAATGGAGTGATATTTATTGCTATTTATGTGGATGATTTGTTGGTCTTAAGCAAGTCCTTAGATAAAATTAACAAACTAAAACGAGATCTCAGAAGCAGTTTTGATATGAAAGATCTTGGCGAAGCAAAGTACATTTTGGGAATTCAGATGGAGAGAGATAGAGGGAATAGAATTATAAGACTCACTCAAAAAGAAGCAATCGGTAATATGCTAGAAAATTTTCATATGGAGAAAGCAAACGGATGTACTACTCCCATGGATTTGAAGAATGTGAGAGAGGGGAGTGAAGAGGGAGGAATATTCATCATTAATGATGAGATGGATGAGATAGAAAGAAAATTTATGGAAAATATCCCTTATCGGCAGATTGGAGGCAGTTTAATTTATTTTATGAACTGTACCGGTCCAGATATAGCTGCAGCTGTAGGTGTTCTTAGTAGAAATTCAAATGAACCAAGAAAGAGAGACTGGGAGGCTGCCAAAAGGGTGATGAGGTATCTGGTGGGGAAAAGGGAATTATGGTTTCATTTGGGAGGGGAGCACACTGACATCACCACTTGGAGTGATGCCAGTTATGGAGATGTGCTTTTAAGGAGGTGTACGACTGGATATGTGTTGCAAATTGGATCCGGTGCATGTTGTTGGAGTAGCAAGCAACAAAAAGTAGTTGCTCAGTCCACTATGGAGGCTGAATACATGGCTTCCTGTGTTGCCACCAAAGAATTAATGTGGGTTAAATCTCTTCTTCAAGAACTTGGGTTCATGAAGTCTGGAACTCAAAATGTTTTTTGTGATAATCAAGCTGCTATCTCTAATGCAGCTAATCCGAAACATCACTTCAAAGCTAAGCATATGGATATTAGACTAAGCTTTGTCAAAGAGAAGGTAGTAAATAAATTTATTAAACTGGTTCATAAAACTGATAGAGAAATGATTGCAGCATGATGACAAAAGCAGTGCCTTCCCCTAAGTTGATTTATTGCAGAGAAAACTGTGGATTAAAATTGAAAAGTGACTAGGAATTAAGGGGAGTGTTGAAAAGAGGTAATTAATAGTTCACTTCCCTATTTTAGTTTCGCTTTAAAGAAAGAGAGTGAGGACCAAAGGCGCGCCATGGCTGCCGACATATTTAGAAAGTGGCAGTTTTTGAAGTAATGGGTATTTTGCTAAAATGATGCCTAGGTCTAGGTTTCAACCTGAGACCTCTAGATTCCCTATAGCTTAACGCCTTAACCATTAAGGCGTTACGAAATGATATACGTGACGGGTTTCATAAATATATAAACATTAACGAAACAGCTAATTAACAGCAGGACTAACCAAAAGGAGCAATTTCTGCATGTACGCGAATCTGAACCGTGTAAAATATGTTTTGATCGGACGGCCGGAATTATAGCCGCCATGCGAAGTGAGCTTTTTGGCGGCATACGGAGATAGCGTCACGCGGTGCCACGTGGCGCCACATTATTTGATATCGGAGAAGATGGGAGGAGGAACCATGGCTTCCGATTTGACAGGTGTCACCTTGTAGACCTTGTCGTACAATGGTCGTACAATAAGTACATCGCCCATTGTACCTTCTTGTACTTTATAGTGTTCCTATTGGACTAGGGTTTAGTAGTAGGTTGTCGTGAGTAGGCAGACCGAGACTTAGTAATATTTAGGTATCTCTCTCTCTAAGAGAGCTTGTAACTATAAAGGTCATCTTTGACCAGCCATAACTTAACTGCTCGGGTGAGCAAATTCAGTGATTTTTTTTGCGTTTGACTCAAGGGAGTCTTGTCCTCTCAATGGTGAGAGTGGTCAGAATATTTGTGTGTATGGGCGGCACTTATTCAGCGGGAAAGTAGAAGGGGCAAATATTATCCTAGAGACTTTACATAGGCTGCTCATTCTGTGGGTCAATGGAGACCACAGAATTTCACAAAAAATTCCTATTTACTAAAATGACGAAGTCCTACAAATATATACAAGAGCTTACTGCTGAATGTACGGAGGCATATCAGCCGTACGCTATCTACCAGCTACCTCTATTAATGTCGGTATACCCCGAATACTTCAAGGTATGTCAAAGTGAGTAAATCTACACTAATAATTAATTCACAAAAAGACACATCAATGTTCAACCAAATATTTACATGGACACCTTCTGTAAAATCGGCGTACTGAGTATCAACTTGATTAGTCACTTGAGGACAAAACCACGTCATGAACCAACATCACATACGTACGGTCCACTTGATACCACATTATCAAAATAAAATCCTTTGGAAATATCGGCGGGCGACGTCCGCCCTCCAAATGTACCACGGACCACTTGCCGAAATTAAACCGTACCGAACTTTCGTCCTTTGCAATAAATACGCCTCTCGCAAATAAAGTACACTTGTCCAAATAAGACGCTTCGTACCGACGGCGTACATATTCAAAATTTCGTAAATTTCACATCGTACAATTACTCCCCCAATCCACAAATCCATTCGAACCTCCATTTGTACCACCACAATATTTCCCGTAATAATCTACGCACGAACCGTTGCGTGCGCACAAAATGTGGCGTAAGTACAAAATTAACATTTTAAAAACAACAATTGTCAGTTTTTGTGATATTCTATAATGTGGTATAGTTTGAAGCAGTTTGGTTCATTGTATCAGAAATTGTGAGTTGTAGAAAATAGTTGTTTGATGGGATTCTTGATAAGCTTCTGTGAGTGAGATTATGTCTACTTCCACTACTACTGTTGATGCTCCACCTGCTCCAGTGGCTGTGGAACAACAGGTTATGGGCCTGTCATCAAGAATTCCTATTTTCTCAAGAGAAAAGTATGCGTATTGGGCGGATATGGTGGAAACACACTTCGAAAATGTTAATCGTTTAGATATTTTGGATGGTTCACTGGCGGAATCGGATCTGTCTTGGTCAAAGAAAAATTCGAAAGCTCGGTCAATTTTGAAATTTTGTATTTCAGAAGAATTGGCTATGTCAAGGATAAAAATGAAAAAGGCAATTGATATCTGGAAATCTCTCAAGGATGATTTTGAAAAAGTTAATGTTCAAGAAAAACTATTTTTGGCTGGACGACTTTGGGACTACAAATACACGAGTGGTACAATGGCAAAATATTATTATAAATTTCCAATACTAGTAGATTCTCATGTTTGTGCAGGTGGATCTTTTCCTCAGTTTCAGCATACTGCTTTGCTAATGAGGGGTCTTCCTAATACTATGAGAGCAGCGTCTGATGGGCTGAAACAAAAAGATAAAGCTAGATGGACACTACAGTTAGCTATTAATTTGATATTGGAAGAGGAGGCAGATTCTAAAATTCTTAATGGTGAAAAGCAAGTAGAGGCATTTAGCACAAAATTTGACAAAAAACCAAAGTTTAACTAGCGGAGAAATCAGTTTAATCAGAATCAAAATCAATTTAGACAGTTTAATCGAAGAGGAAATAGACAATCTTTCAATGCTTGTTTTTATTGTAATGAAAAAGGTCATGGATATATATTCTGTCCTAAGCTTAAGAAAGCTAATGAAACAGGTCTGTATATGCATGGATGGCAGGAGAGCCAGTTTCATCAAGGCTTGACCCGATCATCACAACGAGGAAATGATTTATTTTCGGCGTCTTCATCTCATCACGACGAGTCTCTTTCACTTTCTAACGCGGAGGATGATAATCTATTTGCTATGGCGGCAGCAATGGAGGGCGCTAAAGACAATGGATTGATAATGGACACGGGAGCGTCGGCCCCCATGTGCTGGAACAAGGCAATTTTCAAAAATCTGAAATCAACACCAGAGAAAAATATCTACTATACATGTGGAATGAGTGTGCAAACGCGGGCTGAAGGTGATGTCTCCTTGCTAGTTCATGTAGAGGGCAAGGCAGTTGAGAGAGCTCTTCATAATGTTCTCTATGTAAAAGATTTTAAGAAAATTTGTTCTCAACTTCTTTGGTATAAAGTAAAGGGTTCGAGGTCAATCTGAAACATGGCAAAAGGTTGTTAGCAAAAATAGGAAAATTGCAGTCACGCGAACAAGAGATGCCACCAAATTTATCGAATGGAAATGCCCGATAATAAAGAAAATGATGTGTTGTATTTTAATGCATTATCCTCAGATGAGCTATGGCATAAAAGGTTAGGCCATGTAAATTATGATAATATGAAAAAGATTGTCAATGCTCGTAAAATAGGAGTCACAGTGTCAAACCAGTCGCCTAAAACGTGTGATGGATGTGCAATAGGAAAAATACACAGATTACCGTTTCCTCAAGAGTCTGAACATAGGTCTACTAAACTTTTGCAACTCATTTATACTGATGTTTTCGGCCCTACAAAGGTACCATCTGCCGAGGGATGAAATATATGGTTACGTTTACAGATGATTTTTCGAGGTTTACTAAGGTCTACTTCATGAAAGAGAATAGTGAAGTCTTCACTCATTTTTAACACTATAAAACGTGGGCGGAGAAGCTACACGGTTTGCGAATTCTAGAGCTCAGATTGGACAATGGCTGGGAATATACGTCAAAAGAGTTTGAAAACTTCTTACACCATGAAGGTATAAGTCACAAATTGACTGTCCAATACTCTCCGGAACAGAATGGGGTCTCAGAAAGGCTAAATAGAACTATCACAGAAAGCTCTATGTCCATGCTTGCGAATAAGAATGTAGATCCGAAATTCTGGGCTGAAGCATTAAATTGTGTAGTTTATATCACAAATATGATAGGTTCAAGATCGGTAGAAACCAATCCTTATGATATGTGGACGGGTAGAAAACCAGATGTCAGCCACTTCAAAGTCTTTGGAAGTAAATGCTTTATTTTGGATACGTCTAATGATAGATCGAAAATGGAACCTAAGGGATTGTTGGGCATTTTGTTAGGATATGATGATCACTCTCTAAAGGTTATAGAGTCTTTGTTTTTGTGAGGCAAAAAATCATTGTAGCAAGGAACATCGTTGTGAAAGATGAACTAGCCTCGATAGACTTATTTAAAATGACAGAGCAGCAGAAGCAACAAAAACTACAGGAATATGTAATTTTAGATAGCATCCATAATATTGTCCCACAGATGCAAAATTCACCACTGGTACCACCGAAGTCGAACATAATCGGGTTTAACACCAAGTTCATTTCGAAGCGCAACAACATCAGTCACTACCTACGGATCGCAACCAGCGCAACACGCGCAACGCACGGAATTCGACAATTTTAGCCTCAGAATTTCCGAAGGGAAGAAGATCTTGTAGCCGCTTGCAAGCAAGCTCTCACTTTGCCTACTCGGCAGCCTCAAAGGAGCCTCTGACCATTCGGGAAGCCTTCTCATCACGGGAGCGGAATCACTGGATCGAGGCGGCAAACGATGAAATAAAGTCGATCATGGAGGCTCAATTATGGGAGCTTGTGGACCTTCATCCGGATCCAAAAGCGATCGACAGCAAATGGGTATTCAAGGTGATGTTAAATCCAGATAACACCATTGAAAGTTACAAGGCTAGACTTGTGGCAAAGGGCTATAATCAAAAGGAAAGAATTCACTTTAAAGAATCTTTTTCTCCTGTTGTAAGATTTTCGACAGTTAGGATTTTGCTATCTCTAGCTGCTATAGAAGATATGGAAATACATCAGATGGATGTAAAGACTGCATTTTTGAATGGAGAACTAGAGGAGACCATTTACATGCAACATCCTAAAATGTATGCAGAACCAAGAAAATAGCACTTAGTATGTAAACTGCTAAAATCATTGTACGGCCTAAAACAGGCCCCGAGGTAATGGAATCTAAAACTTGATGAATTCTTAACTGGTCTAGGTTTTAAAAGGATAAGCGCTGATCACTCTGTCTATATTTTAAAAGGTGAGGATAGAATAGTATGTATAGCGGTATACGTAGATGATTTACTATTAGTTAGGAAATCAATGGCTGAAATTAACAAAATTAAAATTGCTATAAAATCACGGTTCGAGATGAAAGACCTCGGTGAGGCAAAAATATATTTTGGGTATTCGGGTAGAGAGGGACAGGAAGAAAACCGATAAATATAATTGACTAAAAAGGAGGCTATTGGAAACATGTTAGATAAATATAAAATGCGGGGGGCAAAAGGATGTGTAACACCAATGGAGTTACGGTATAAGTTAGAGGGAGAAGAAACTGAACCGTGTGTTATTGTCAATGAAATTTTTGAGTCAGGGGAAGGATGATCTTATAACACTGATACCTTACAAACAGATAGTGGGAAGTTTAATTTATTTCATGAACTGTACCCGATATTGCTGCAGCACTTGAGGTACTGAGGAGAAGCCTGGAGAATCCGAGGAAATCTGACAATGATGCAGCAAGAAGAGTTTTAAGATACTTGGCAGGAACCAAAGACCTCAAACTTACACTAGGCGGAGGAGAAGTGAAGCTGCAAACATAGAGTGATGCAAGCTATGGCGACATGCCAAGTCAAAAATCCACCACGGGATTCGTTCTGCAAGTTGGAAACGGGACTTGCTGTTGGAGCAGCAAACTTCAAAAGGTCACGGCACAATCAACGATGGAGTCAGAATATATGGCAACGAGCTCGACCCACAAAGAACTCCTATGGGTGAAATCCATGTTGCAAGAATTAGGATACAGGCGGGTTGGTCCACAGGTGAATTGGTGTGAAAACCAAGCTGCCATTGCCATTGCTTCTAACCCGAATCACCACTTCAAAAGCAAGCACATGGATGTAAGAATACACTTTGTAAGGGAAAAAGTGTTCTCTAGAGTGATTAAATTATGTTATTTGCCAGATGCATAAATAGTTGCTAATATGCTCACTAAAGCTCTTCCTGCTCCTGAGCTGAAGTACTGTAGGGATGCAGTGGGATTAAGTGAATAGCTGAGTTGTTGCACTGCTATACTGCAATGATGCGCTAGTCCAGTAACGGGAATGTAGTGGGACTAGGTGACCTGTTAAAACTGCTACGTTGCTATGTTGCGATGCTGCGTTAGTTCAATATCTAAGCTGCGCTGGCAACTGAGTCTAAAGCTTTAGGGGAGTGTTGTTTTTGGAAAGCTTTAAGTCTCAGCGAATTTATAGGACGGCGTAAAAATAGATCTATAGGGACACGAGTCGTCACTTGAAGCACAGTGCAAGTTATTTGAATGGTACCGACAACGCAGCTGCGACGCAAATGGAACCAGCGTAGCTGCGGTTATTTTTGATATGGTCTGTACGGACGAAAGCAGCCTGCGACGCAAGGGACAAACGCAACTGCAGATATTCTTGTATAAGACAACGCAGTTGCTACGTAACAAGACAAACGCAGCTGCGACGATTTTTGGTATGGGACAGCGTAGCTGCTACGAAGCTGCAGATATTTGAATGTGATCAGGAATCAGACTGAGCTGCTACGGTTGATATGAATCAAGTCAACGGACGAGATTCATAAGAGAATAATTAAGTGAGTCAACAGCTGGATGGACGTACCCAGACAATTGTCACTAAGCCAGGAGAAAAGTATTTGAACAAATCACATGTATAGGATTCTGAGTTATATTGATTGTACAGTGATAGATTAGTTTTAGCGTGATTTGGAGCACTTAGACCTTAGTGGCAGCTTAGTTCTTTTAGACGTATCGTTTAGGAACACTTCTATCGGCGGTACAGCACTATGTAGTAGGACAACTGAGTGAATAGTATAAGACTTAGGACGTAGAACATTTTATGTATCTAGACTTCCAGACTGTGTTAAATCTGCAAACTGTTTTTTGGAAACTTCTGAGTTTTATATCTTGGTGTATGTTGGATTAATTGAGCTGAAACTTTGGGAGTTGTCAGTCTTTGTGATATTCTATAGTGTGGTATAGTTTGAAGCAGTTTGGTTTGTTGTATCAGAATTGGTGAGCTGTAGAAAACAGCTGTTTGATAGGATTCTTGAAAAGCTTATGTGAGTGAGATTATGTCTACTTCCACTACTACTACTGATGCTCCACTTGCTCCAATGGTCGTATAACAGCAGTGGAGCCATAGCTGCCTCAGCCCTATAGGCAAGACTAAAGAGTGACCTAAATCACTCTCAACAAAAGGTTGAGTTCGGCAAAACTGGAACCTCCAACCAGCAGAGCGAGGCGTAGCCGTCAGCTCTTACCGGTCTGTCGTAGTAGTCCGTTAGGATATATAAGGTTTGATAGTTATTTAAACATTAGCTAGATCATTAATTTGATTAACAGAATAACATATTGAGGAGATAGAAACTTGTTTAGTTTTAGTACGCACGAAACAAATGTACCGGACATTTGTTATTTTGAACGGCTAGCATTAAAAGTCGGTTTGGATCCGACGACCCTCATCATCGCCCACATCCTAGAACGGTCACCTTGGCGGTTTTCTGGACGTGACATGACTTGTCGACACATGGCAAGATATCATAGGGAAGCGGGAATCCCGGGGAGCACGAGGACAAGTCTGGAGGAGAAAGGCGTCCACTCCATGGCCTTGTCGTACACAAGCCGCATAGAAAGTACATCGGCTTTAGTACCTTTCTGTACTGTATAGTCTTCTGATTGGTTCGTACATGAGTAGATAGGGGTTGTGAGAGGGGTTTAGAACTTAGAGGATTGAGGAGGTAGCCGCCTCTCTCCCAACAAGCTTGTATAAATATTGGCAGCTTTGCCATTTGATAACTAATCGTCTAGTTGGGCGTTTTCAGTGATACCTTTTTTTTGTGGACCCAAGGGAGTCTAGAATGCATAGGGGTGCAGTAAAAATGTCCACTTGCCTGCTTGGGTAGTAGCTATTGAAGTTGAAAGTGGGTAATTGAAAAATTACATAGAGGCTTCTTGAATTTTGTAGTCCAAATGGGGGACACAGAATTGCAACACGTACATGCTAGTGTCGGTACCATTCCAAAACCTACACTGTGTTTCAGACGACGATGAGTGTCCCTATAGATCTATATTTCCACCGACCTACTAATTCGCTCAGACTAAAAGGTTTCCAAAAACAACAGGAGCAACCTGAGCCACCGGAATCAAATCCCAACCCCCGTCGGAAATTGGAAGGCTAGCCTGACGGCGTGCAAATGAGCCCTCTGGTCGATCAAAAATCCCATGCCCAACGAGGTGATAGAGAACACTAAAAAGTTGATCGTCGAACTCCTTTAGAGAAGACAAAAAAAGAGTCGTTGGTGGTAACGTCCAAGTAAGATAAAGAGGACGTTGAGCGAAGCAATGAGTGAGGATTTGAAATGCCACTTGGGAGTCGAGGAGCTTAAGAAGTTCATCGGAGTGCGAGAGGTCCTCCAACAAAGCATGTGTGACAGCTTGGTTCACAAAAGATAGGGCACCAATAGGAGAGCCTAAAACTTTAATACCATATGTCGGAGATGCGATTCGGAAACCCACATGAACAGGGATGTCCGAAGGTAAGCCTTGAAGGCATCAAACAACACATTTAGACGGCTTAATTGACAAACCAATCTGACGAAGCTGCTCCGCAAAATGGGAAAAGGTAGATAAAACTTGCTCACGAGGCCCCACAATATGAGTATCATCTACGATGGAATGGAATAAACAACCAAGGAAAGTCGTAGCAGAGTCGCATAAAGCTTGAAAGTGAGCCAATGCAAAAAGGGGGGCCCCCAAAGGATCACCTTGGCGAGTGCCAGTCGCACACTCTAAAGTGGCAACCTCACCAAAGGGACCGCCAAGAGAAAAGATAAGGGAGCTTGGACGAGAATAAAATGCACGAACAAAAGGGAAAATTTGGTTGATAAGAGATGGAGCATGCCTCAATTCTCAAATTATAGCATTACGGTTGACACTGTTAAAGGCTTTAGCAACATCTACTTGGAGGACCACCGAATCCGGATGGAGATCCATAACAACTTGAAGACCCTGAACAACCGCCTTACAACTCCCCCTTGTAGCTACGCCAAATTGGTGCGGTGAGAAATGGTCATAGAAAGCCCTTTAGAGTTGAATACACATCGCGCGAGCGACCAAACGGTATAACACCTCACCGATAGCAATTGGGCGAATTCCCCCAACATGCTTAGTAACAGCAACAAGATGAGCAGCAGAGAGAATGGGTAAACATTGTGAGGAACATGCCCTCGCGTCATTTCTAAAGCCACCTTAAGATGAATATCGAAACCTTGAGAAGGGGTGTCAGGAAGAAATACGTCATGAAGGAGTTCGAACACCATCCTAGATGGCTCCCCCGCAGAAAGAGGAGGCGACCGAAGCAAGGTTGTAGTAAATGTCAACTGCTCCAAGTCGAACGATTCAAGAGGATCATGGCCTTCGACAAAAGGGAGGATCTCTTCAAGGGCCACATGATGTAACAAACGTAAGGCCTCAACCGTCGCCTCGGAAGACGGAGGTGGTTGGAATGGTAGAAGAGCACGAGCTGCCAGAGAATACTCGCCAGAACGACCAAGGTAGACTGCCTGGTGTAACCTACCCGTGGAGCTTGGGAGCGGGGCCCGACGTTGAGGGGGGGACATAGAAAGACTTATGACACGATCCGTATGCTCTTGCTGCAAGGATTCCCAATCCCAACTCAAAAACCGTTGACACCGTGCTTTAGTCTCACGAGCCCTGCTCGCCCCCCCCCCTCGGTGGCAAAACCAAAACCCAAAGCGGGAATAAGAAAAGTAAGTGCCACGCTGCGTAGTTGGAGATGTCGATGGCCAATAAAGCCAAATGGAGTCGAAGAGCCGCCTGGACAAATTCACGAAGATGGTTGGGAATGCGAGTGTAGAGCATATGCCGACGATAACCTAGGTGGTAACACCCAAGGACGTCTAAGCGCTAAACATAGTCCCAATCAGTAGGAGAGGGTTGTTGGCGGACAATTGAGGGAGGAGGATGGCCTTTGGTGAGGGTCGGAATTCCTTTGGGGGTGAGAGGACATGACCTCAAATGTCGCGAGAAACCCCCCCCCCGCAATATACAATTTTTCACACTGAGGGCACGACACCCTAAGAGGACTAGGATTCGATGGGGGAGTCAAAGCGGGCTTAGTGAGTGAAGGAGCCGCAGGAGAAACTATAGGGGCGGGCGGGTGGACATGCGAGTGTGTATACAAATGTCGAGAATGCTCCTCAAAATTGGGGGGACGAAAAGGGAGAACATGATTAGGGGGAGGCTCTGGGCATAAAGATGGGGATGGAATAGGGTTCGTTGGAGCTAGGAGGGGCACGCGGTCATCGGGATGTGTTTCCCCACATGGGTTTGTGCAAGGGTTTGCAAGGATGGAGGGAAGGGTACATGCAGGTAAGGGTAAGGTGGGGAGGGGGGGAGGGATGGTGTGGGAGGGGTGTTGTGGAAGGGTAAGTGTCAGATCTCAGATTTCCAAACGAGGTCGAGCACACTCCGAAGAAGATGGTGACAGGGATCGCGACGACCGCCGCTTGTGAGGGGCTATAGTAGAAAAGAGGTAGGGGACGCCGAGAGGGCGAATTTTGCCGAAAAAGCTCCTTGTGGTGGACCCGATTAGGTGAGAAAAGAGTGAAATAAAAGAGGCTCTTCGATGCCTGTAAAAAGGTAGCCGAAAAAACAGGTTTTGCAGAAAACTGGTGGCTCACGACCGGCACACCAATGTTTGTGGCAAAGATGGAAAAATAAGTCCAAGAATAGAAAAAAAAAAAAAAAATCAGCCGAAAGTAGAAGACCCGATTGGGTAAAAAAAATGTAAAACGGAAATGGCCGATTTGCCCTCTGCTAGAAAGGGTGTCGAATATTCTTTATTTACACTACCTGCACGCGAAAGTTGACGCCAGATAAGAGATGGGAAGGTAAAAAAAACCTAGTGGGAAGCCATGGCCAAAGCTATAGAAAGTCGACAGCTAAACAGCAATTCCCTCAAACACGAGCTGATCTTGACAGAAGAAAGTGTTAACTGCAGAAATCTCGATGCCCGACTAATGGCACGCCAAATTGAGCGGCCAAGATGGTAGGAGATGGCCACAAAAGGTAGGAAGGAAGTCGGCCGAAACTGACAGGCCCTATTAAGAGAAAACGAGACAGCAGATGGGGCTGATTTGCCCACCAATAGAAAGGTCTTGAAAATTTGTTCTCTAGAGTATCTGCACGCCATATTTGACGCCGGATACACGGAGTAACGGTGAAAAAACCCTATCAGGGAGCCATGGCCGAAGCTTTTGGAAGGCCGCTGGTCAGAAGAGAAAGGCCTACCATAAAAACGCCTACTTTTGAACTATGGTTTATAATCTGTTTTTTTGGCTTTCAACTTTCGGCATTTAGTGCTGTTTAGCGTTGTATTGTTTTAGTCCTTAGGGATTGTCGTCTCTTACCTGCAATGCTCAAGATCGGACGGTAGGACCGTGGAACCGTTAGCTTTCGATTGCTCCCCGTAAAAAAGCAAAAATCCAATGGTTGACAGTTGACAGACGGAAAAGAAAATGACGCATATTTTGACGACAAAAGCTGATGTTTGAATCCTTGGATTATGTCTCTCAAGATTGCCGGATCTTTCTCCAGCGAATCGCATACGGTAATCACATAACTTTTCCTTGGACAATCGTGATCAGAATTTTGATTCAGATTCCCAGGGTCATCTCTGACCGCTAAAGCGCAATATGTCGTCTCCCTATTTGTTCGTCTCTGCGTTCCTTTTTGTGTCGCTATGCGCCAGCATGTCAGGTGTATTTATGACTTTGATTCTGGGCCTGGCAGTTTGTCGTTTCTCCAGGTGAACTGTCCGTTGTTCACATGTTTACGCTGTAACCTCGACTATTCCTTTTCCAAAAAGGGAAATCGCAGAGACGATTTTTGCTGCGCGCAGATAGGAATTACAATTTCGTACCTCTAATTTCAAATCTGACGGTCAATCCGTCGAACAACTTTGACTGGCGGAATATTGTACCGGCAGTTAAAAAAGTGTCGCGCTTGCAAACGTCGACCGTCATAAAAAAAATAAAATTTCACACGGCCGACGCAGGTTTACTGTAACCAAACTGCGGCAGCCACATATAAATAAAATGGCTGCGCGCAGGTACACCGCGCATCGTTATTAGTGTCAACGACACTAATTTGGGTTATTAAAATTTTGATTTTTTTCCCAAAATAGTATACGTGATTTTAATTTTTCCTTGACTATAATTGAGGTTCCGTACAAAATAGCGTCAATACCGAAAGTACAACAATGTATAATTAGTATGGTGTACGGATGATGTCAGATGGTACATATTTGTACCTTTTTACTTGAAAAGATTTTAAATTATTTATAAATTATACGCGCATGCATATGAACGTGCGCTGAAAAAATTGGTTGACTCTCGTCGCCAAAAATCGCGTTTGCACACGATCTCCTATAATCGCCTGTTCTGCAGTGTGAATGTGAAAAATATTCACATGTGCGAAGTCATGGTGTTACAGTTAAAGCATTGAATTGTTTGTATTTTACACGTCCACGTAAACCGTCTTGAAACTGCGTACTCTTGATTCATGTGATTTTTTGCTCTTCAGTTTATATAAACACTATAACATGTATTTTGTTTGATTAGCGTCAATATGTACTCTATTTCGGTACAACGAACGAATATAGCGTAAATGTTTATTCTAATATGGTGTTTATAGGTGATTTCGCTCCAAATTTTTTAGTGTACTTAGTTCTCATGCGTCAAAGTTCTGCCAAATGCACCTGCACATTTTATGTTTGTTAAGTTACGAAATTGACATTGTGGTACTGAAGCGTGTAAACTTATAAAAAGTGTAAGTGTGACGTCTAATCCACTAA